>CAJNIZ010004447.1:145531-157725 GCA_905231905.1 Symbiodinium pilosum | reverse complement strand
TTTAAGGTCTAAGGTTTAGGGTCTAAGGTTTAGGGTCTAAGGTTTAGGGTTTAAGGTTTAGGGTTTAGGGAGAAGCCTTCATTTGGCGCACCCGGAACCCTAAACCTTAAACCTTAAACCTTAAATGACTTTGCCAGAGCTTCCCACAGACTTGACCCATATGGATGATTGGAGCTCAGCCTAGGCCTGTAGCTTCGAAGGCTCCAAATGATTCAACTCTCACACCTGAGTAGTATTTTATTTGGGGAGACTATGGTGCGCAATATAGAGTAAGATTATATCCTCCTTTTGGGGTATAGTATTTACATAAGGAATATAATCTTACTGGGTTTAACCACCAAAAAAAGCGTATAGCTTCTGACAGCAAAAGCAGCATCATTCTCGAAGCTATCCATGTGCTTCACTCCAAAACCTTTACATTCCTAATCCCGAAATCCTTAACCCCTAAACCTAAGCCCCTGAACCTGAGGGAGTAAGGGCTTCTGAGTGCTTTTCCACGGACGGTGCTTTGCAGCTCGATGTCCGCCTGTCCGTTTTGGACTTTGCCAGCTGGAATATGCGGGTAAAAGAGGCGGTTAAAAAAAAAGCCCCAAAGACCAAATCCCCCATCAATCTCCCAAGATCCCTTAACCTGTATCTCTCAGCCCTATAACTTGCCAAGAACCGTGCGGTTGCACCCAGGGAGCCCTTAGTAATCCCTTCATGCTACCTGAGCCCCAAGAGTATGTAGAATAATGGCTTCTTGGGCTATGAAAAGGCTTATCTAAATACTTGTTGATCTGGATATTGGGCTATTACTGTACCTACTTTTGGGGTGCAGGTGCATACCAATATTAACCACCCCCCGCCCTCTACACCCCCCGCCCTCTAATAGGTTTCGGGCTTCGGGCTAAGGTATTCTCATGTGACATATTCCCCAGAAGAAGCCTTATGTAAAGGAGGACATATTTATGTATATTGGCCCCGGGTCGGTGTGTTTGATATTGGTATGAAGTGCTTAAGAGCATAATAGTAGCCGTAGCTACACAGGGGCCATTCGTGGGCTGTATACGGATCTCATGGTTTCCGAATTGCTATTGGCCTACATCGCCCAAGGTATGTGTTATTCATAGACTTCAGGACCAAAAGTGGATACCAGTCGTAAATCCGCCGGCTTCAGTCCTCTGTTCACCTAAGCCCTACACCTGAAAATCTCAGCCGCATGTGCTCTGAGAATCAGGCCGGGTCAGGCCAATGCGTTGGAGGCCATTACTTGGGCTTTGAGTTTACGTGAGCTCTCGCCTATACTTCTTGTATTCCCCTTAGAAGCCGTTGGTGGGGATGTACTGTAGGCCTTGGGATGAGGGTTCGAGGTCCACGGCTCAGGAATTTAGGCATGCGATGCGAATCTTTGAGAAATGTTTTTCTATTTTCAAGGATCCCAGATAACGAGTCTACATATATATATATACATATTATATATATATATCTATATGTACCCAATGCCGAGAAGAGGGATTCAGGTTTAGGGATCTTACAGCGCTAGCCTTACTTGCACAAGCAACCGCTAAAAGGTGCTTCTGACCGGAAACACAAACAACGATTTCATTTAGGTGAGTGCGTTTTTACGTGCGTTAGTGTTGGATGTGGTGTGTGATGCCTTCGATGGTGGTGTGAGGTGAAGGAGGTACTCCTGCACAAGAAGACAAAGTTTCAGGACTTGCTGGTATTCGTGGCTTGGCCGCACAAGGTTCGCTGACAAAGCAAGATTTGCAGAAGTGTGGCACACACCCCTCTATGCCGAATGTGAGGCTTCTGCAAAGCACGGAAACGTGATCGTTTTGGCCGGGCCGCCTGACGCTTGAAGTTTTTGTGGGGTTCAGATTCTGTCCCGGCAACCAACGGAAACATGTGGGCAGGATGGTGTTATACAAATCACGGAGCGTGATGAGTCTTGGCCGCAAGTTCCACAATCAACCCTACGTCAGACGTTGCACGAAGATTGAGCTGGCAGGCCCGCCTTTGCTCTCATGAGATGTTGAGAGAAATTATTCACCTGTCTGTGTCAAACAGAGATGCTCTAAGCCCGCTGAGGGCAGTGGGACTTCCTGCAGAACATGGTTATAGAGTTTTGGTGTTTGTCTATACAGGCAAGAAGATTCTTCTGTTTGCAGATGGCATGATAGATGCAAGGCCATGCTGCCAGAGTCAAGGAAACCTAAGGAGATGTCCTACCAAGAAATGCTGGCTCACCTGCCCATGTTCTCTGCAGACAAGCCGGCGCACGTGCGCCTGACAAAAGGATTAGCGGTTGCAGTTTGGAGGCTTTGTGGATAAGGATTGGCAGGCGGAGGTTTTGGAAAAAAAGGGCTTGGACGTATGAGGTACGAAATTTATAATATTACACGAAAGCGTCGACTGGAAGGTCGACAAAAGTTTTTTGAAAAGAGTGGTATCTCAGCGGGCTGAAGGGCAAATAAAATTCACACTGAAGCTCATAAGGCCGGTTCAGAATCAACTAGTCCCTTCCCCAGTAATGGATTTTACCAACCGTGCTAACCATAAATACTCGCGGTTTTATTCGTATGTGGGTGGCAAGGTTTCAACAATGGGGGAGTACAGTAATCTCCTCCCCTCAAATAAACCGCCCTAACGCCCCCTAATATTCAAGACTCTCAGTGTATTCAAATATACCACACTTGGGAGAATTGAATATTGGGGGCGAGGGTCATATTATTGCGGATGTCGACCCCTCCGGTGAGCTTGAACCCTTGCTTCCATCGAACCAAAAAACCGCCTTACACGGCGATTGCCGAAGCCAAGTCTTCCTGGAATCAAGTATCCCTCTGTATTTCTGTATGCCTATAAACCACCATGTCCAATTTTGTTTTGTTATTTGGCTTTCCATTCGCCTCTCCATTATTATAAGGTAACATTTGCACAACCCTATACATCCCCAGAAGCCCCTAGATAACCCTTTGTAGAATTGCGCAGAAGGTGCTGATTATCGGAGGTGGCGACGGAGGGGTGCTTCGCGAGGTTGTGAAGCACGATTGCGTGGAGAAGGTGCTGCGCTGGGTTTGCATGGGAACTGCAACCCCGGATTAGGGCTATGTTGGGCTTGATAGGGCTTTGGGAAGAGCTTCCTGGAAAGACCACAATCCCAGAATGTTTGAGGTGTCTTCAATGTAACTACTCCGGAAGGATTGCCAGGTTTCGGCGACAGAGGAAGTTGGTTAGTAAACGGAACTCAACAGCTTGACAAATCCTGCGACCGAGATAAGGAGCAGCATTTCAAGGCTTTTGAGGGTCTTTGCGCTTCCAGGTTGACCGTTTCTTGGAGGGCTTAGACATCTGAGGTGCGCATGACGAACTACAGAATTCGATCGTGTTGTATGAAGCGATGCTAGGTGACATGGTGCGAGATCGATGGCGACGTTGTGGAAGCGGCCAAGAAGTACATGCCCAACGTGGCCATCGCAGTTAGCATCTGGGCTTCAAGGTAAAAGTCTGTGCACTGAAAGAGTTACATCTCCACAGAATCCCTACAGAATCCCTATGAACTTTGATCAGGAATGAAGCCTGCAACTCTAATGGAAATCCTAGGGCTTTGCAACTATGCATGAACAGAAGGGTCGCTGCCCTCGGTCGATTGCCAACGTATTAAGCCTGCAACATATAGGGCATGTAGCCGTAGCAATCTCATCTGTAAGTCACTTGCATTCGGTTGGGTCAGTAGGGGTACCACTGCATGTTAACATGGACGGTTCTCGCATCAAGCAGCACGCAGCTGCACGGCGTTCCGCCATCTAATCAACATGAACTGCATTGAGCAAGCCCGGAACCCAGTTTGCACACAAAGTTCAGATTGCCCTAAACCCTAAACCCTGAACTGCGTGCTGTGATCCTTCCTTGTATACTTGAATCTGAATCCCGTGAAAGCCCAAGCTTTAACCTCCAAAACAGGCTGACTTTGGTAGTTTCCAGTCACCCTACACTGGTTTAGGGTTTAGGGTATTCACAAAAAAAGTATGTTCCTTACTGTATGATGGCTGCGGACACATCCCTCCGCAAACTTGGTATGGCAACCGACATGAACTCCTCGATGAATTCTTGTGCATCATCAACCCAACAATTTTCCATAGAGAGCTTTCCGAAGCCTACATAAACTGATTTTGTAGAGACCCATCGCTTTGATAAGCCCCCAGGCAATCCAAAGGTGGAGCTCATGGTTGGCGACGGTGCCTCGCCATTTAAGCAGGGAATGCACTCCGAGAATTTTAGGCCGCCTTGGAGTTCCCATTCAAAAGTTTGTTTTCCGGGGTGGGAAGGGCTAATGTATATGGGTACTTGGTACTAGCCTCGAAGTATCAGAACTTCAAGTTGTTGGAGATACCTCCGTAGGTGTCGCTATTAAGACTAGCCACAAGTACCTGCAGTGCCGAGTGGACCACCAGTATCTGTTAGCAGGATGAGCTGTGGCTTCTGGGGTGATTTGCCACCCTTGTATGACCGATTACAATAACAAGGAAACATCTGGGCCTATCATGACAACACGGATTCAGTTCAGGCTCACATTAATTGCCCTTTGCTGGGAATGCAACCTACGCTGCAGCGCGCAGAGTCGGATGCTGGCAAGGGCTGAGATGAATGCAAATTTACTGTGCAAGCGATCCTCAACTGTTGCGCCCGTTTGTGTAAGTTGTCATGACCCTCATCATCGCTGCTAGTATATGCGGGTGCGTACTTTCGGCAAACGTCCTTATGTTACATACATGAGGAATCTGTTGCCCTGAGCCCCAACTCGACCAAACCCTTCCCCCGCCACCCTTCGTCGAAGCGATCGCTTCAGGTGTCGCCTTCGCTGAGTCCTCGAAGGCACTTGTTGTTTCGATTCAGTCTTTCTCAGGGAAGTTGTGGCGTTTCTAGATGCCCTCTAAGATACCCTAAACCCTAAATAGTAGTCTCTATTTTGTTTTCCATTATCCCACTATAACATCAGCAGCTTAGGGTCATGCAGTGGCCTCTGATGTTATTGCGAAAAGAGAGTTGTGAAAAAAACAACCCACACTTGAGAAGAACTTCTAAAAACGCTGCAGAGCCTTCAACCCAAAGCGTCCGTAAGTACTGCCAAGCGAAAGCAAACTGTGGTATTGGAATTTCGATGTTCCCCGCAATTAAGACAGTAGAGAAGAAGAATTATCCATCAGTATATCATATGTTTAAGACCCTTATAACCCCTAAATCAACTCGACTCTGCGTGGAGGACAACAGCTTCGACGTCATCGTGGTGGATTCGTCGGATCCTGTTGGCCCTGCAGAGAAGCTGTGTCCTGTTTGCAAGAATATTATGGCAAAGCCAGGTCTTCAAAGCTTCAGGGCAAAAAGGATAATGGAAAAGAACATGGAAACTAACATTTAGGGCTTAGGGTTTGGGAATATATAGGGGTTCCTGAAATTAGGGGTCCCATTTTGGCGCTCCCTATTATAGGGATGATACTATGTTGGGGTCCCCCTACTTTGGGAAACTGCCAAATTGGAATTTTGCAGGAGGGTATCTTACGCACGATAAGGGCGTACTGTATTGTACTGTATTGTGTGGGGAGTTTTGTTTGCTGGACTTTGCAGGAGAGTTCCTTGAGGGCTCATGTGTTTCTGGTAAAGTTCAGCAGCAAACATCCTAAACCCGAAACCCTTAGCCAGCAAGCCGTTTTGACCAATGCGGGCATCTCTCGATGGATCTAAGCAAGAAAATTCATGCTCTGATACGGTGTACATTGAAAACTCTACCTTGCCAAAGCCATGGCAAAGCCATCAGGAAGCCGGCTTTGCAGGAGTACATTGGGAGAAGCCAGGGTTTCTGTGGGACGAGGGACCAGCTCGTAGAGTTTCAAAATCCCCTTTGAGCTATAGTCTAAACTCCCTAAAGGGGGATTATATAGGGGGTAATATAGGGGACTATTATGGGGGTTATTAAGGGGGCTACTAGGAGTTTAGACAATGGCTCATATGGCGTGTCGAATTCTTTCTGAGACCGAGCATGTTATCCAGCTTCAGGGTCCCTCGAATTATAAGTGAGCTAGCCAGAGATCATGTTTTAGTTTGCTCTACAGTCGTACAACGGCTTTCCTTTGTCTACTATGCAACTTTTCTTAGTTAAGTACCCAGAAAACTCCATCTGAGATTTGAGGTGAGAAGCTCCACTTTGCGACCCCAAGGATGCTCATGTTGACACGCACAATTTATACCGAATAGATGCCCCTGTAGGGTTGCAGTGCCCTGCCCTGGCATAGTACCTTTAAAAGTCGAGGGGGGGACAAAAGGAACAACTACTATTCTCTTCATCCGAACACACTTAGAAGAGCTCCAAGCTCACGTGAACTACCATGGGTCTTTACTTGGATCATGGCAGCATGATTGCAGGTTCTCGAAGGAGTTCTACATGCCACGAGGCTGCAACAAATGGTGGGCTCCGGTTCGGGAATTCCCTTTTGGTTTCTTTGTACAAGAAGGCCCCAAATAGGCACTGTACATCTCCCAATGCGAAGGTCTGGGTTGTTGAGCCCCAAACCCTAAATGACACACCCGTTTCCAGTTTCTTTTCCGGTCCATTACCCGTACAGAATCCCAATATGGTCCCCGACTATCCCGTCATCATCATATGTACTTGCTATATTTAGAACCCCTAACCCCATAAACCCCTAAACCCTTTCTGCTAGGACCCCAAAAGTGCTCCGAGGCAAGGAATCAAAACCCATATTCCAGCGATATGATTCCATTTAGAATTAAAATTTGGGGAAATATCGGTGGCTGTATGGGGTTCTATGAGGATATGTACGGCTACGTTTGTAGCTTTTTTCTGTGGGTTTTGGGTCATAGTTTACCCGCTTTCAGGCTTTAGGTAGCTCATTCAGGTGTTTGTATGATTGTTTCCGTTAGCTGCTAGCAGCTTTTCATTGGCACGAGGAGGCAACAGCAAGATTCTGATCTTTTGGCATAGCTTCTTGGAATACAGTTAGCTGCAAATCTAGCCTTGTTGACGTCCGACTGCGAAGTTCATTGCCTGTTCCGTACCATCTTCGGGTCTCTTTTTTCTTCTCCAGATCGTAGTGACTGACTTGATGCATTAGCATTGACACCACACCAGCTTTGCACGAGTGCAGTCTGCCTCTGTTTCGTTTTCTTGGTAGCTCAATCTTCGGTGGTCAAATTAATGTGGTACATAGCAACCACCAGCGTGAGAACAACGTGTGGTTGGCTGTAGACACGAGTCGCTAGTCCACTCAAGCAGCTGGGTGATTTTCATATTCAACTGACTAGAACAGCAATTGTTGTATGTCCTGACGCAGAAAGAACATTGAATGGCTGATGGGATTCGCCGAAGGATCCCAAGGTGTTAGATGTAAGTTGATACTGAATCTGAGCCAACTGCTGACCGCACAGCCGAAACAGGACAACGAGAAATCCCAAGCATCATGGTGTCAAAGCCTCTCCCCTAAACTCTCTTTCCCTATGAATTATTTTCACATGTTCCTTTTAGTATGGCCCTACAAAAGTATGTAAAATCATGGTGTATTCTAGGTCTAGGGGTTACAGTAAATCCTAAACGAGCCCTGAGCCCTAAACCCCGAACCCCAAGCCCTAACCCCTAGTGAACCCTAAACCCTAAATCCTAAACCTTAAACCCTGATTCCCAAGCCCTACACCTTAAACCATAAACCCTAAACCCCAAGGAATGTGCATCGCATACTGAAGCCCGGTGGCGTGGTCTGCTCACAAGGGGAGTGTCTTTGGCTGAACGAGGCCGTCCTGGAAGTTGTGTGAAGACTGGAGAGACATGCGGGCCCCTGGGTTTAGGGGATAGGGGTTTAAGGGCATATATAGGGTTTAGGGAGTTAGGTCTAGGGTTTGGGAATTAGGGGGGGACGTTACCGGGGATTTTGGGATAGCTAGGCGCATTCTTTTCCCTTGCCTTGGGGATCTAAGTCTGTGAAGAATTACCTAATGCTGGCCCTTAAGTATACCTACATGCTACCTACTTCAGGCAATCAGGATCCCTAGACCGTTTTTCTTCAAAGGTGATCTAGGGATGTTTGAGGTGCTCAGGGATTTGGGCTTCGTTGAATAGGTGTGCCCGTAGGGATATGTGCGCATTCTGAGAGGATGGGGGTGCGAGGAGCAACTGCGAGGATGAGACAGGAAATATAAACATCATGTGTATTAGGGGCATTCACTTGATTTTCTTTGCGGCATTTATTTGGGGATCTGTATTTGGGGACGGGAAATATGTTGTTGTTTGTCACGGGTGTTACATGGATTTGGGTTTGGGGCTTATAACTATTATTCATTTTTCTGCAAGATGTGCGGCTGCACTACCTAAAGTTAGGCTTTGTGTTCAGGATTTGCTTTTCCTCCAGCGCTCTGACGTTGCTTCAGGGCGCCGAAAGCCGGGGGACTTTCAGGGACCAAGCATAATCAGATTCAGCGTTCTTCAAACCGCTCTCGGAATCATGGTCAGAGGGTGTTGGTGCGAGACTGGCAGGCTAGAAAGCGTTCTGTGTAGAGTTTCCCTGCGCGAATTCATGGGAAAGACTTCGTCTTCAAGCTTGCAGTTGTCCAGGGCTCCTACCTATCCGAATCTCTCCTGAAGCTGTCACCAGTGAAGGGGCCTTGCCAAAGAGTGATGGAGTGATGCTGCAGGACCTGATCGAAGCCATGGTGAAGGACTATGGCGTGACCTCCTCGGGTTGGCTCTTTTAATTGCGTCATGTTGCTTCCTTTGCATTCGTTTTACACGTCGCTTCGTCCTGTTGTTTAGTCTTGTCTTGCTCTTTTGTGCGGTCTTTGTTTCGCTTCCTTTGGTGTGTTGATGTGCTTCTCGTCTCTCTTTCTCTATCTCTGTCTCTCTCTTGCTCTGCCTCTCCCTCTCTCTCTCTCTCTCTCTCTCTCTTTTCAGGGTTCAAAGGCTCTTGTTGTTAGGGTCATGGCATAGCCTCCTCTCGTGTTTTGTGCAGCTCTTTGGGTACGGAGGGCATCGCATTTTGAGCGACGCAACATGGCAAATGCTACTACACCAAGCTCTTAGTTGCAGCTACCCCTAGCATAGCTCAGCATGTCATAAGGCCTGCTTCGCAAGCGCCGAGTATGCCAGCATTCAGGCTGGGTGGAAAGTTTGTGACCAGCTTGATTGCCACTTCCTGACCCGCTACGTCAGCATTCTTCTGTTGGATACGCAATCAATGTGCATATGTAGTCACCCTACGTACATTTGACCCTACTTCTGGCTAATTACTCTCTTACATCCCGAGATGAGATAATAATTGCCCATGGACCTCCAAGTTGTCCAGGTGCCTACCTATCCATCTGGCCAAATCGGCGCGTTCATTGCACGAAAAGCTGGAGCCACAGGCAGGACGAAAGAATTGGCTTCCTAACTTGCTGGTTGCTAGTAGGGAATGTAGGAATGGATGGCGGCGCATTTTGGGGGGGTTGGGGTAACTAGAATGCCATGATTACATCCAGCCGGAAGGGTTGAGTTGCAGACTATGGTCCGGACGCTAGATGCAGAATCTGTCTTCCCCTAGCCGGAACTTGACCCTCAGAAATGTGTCGCATAGACCTTGAATTCTCAACCCTTAAGTGTAGGCTTTGTTGAGTACTGCACCCCAATAATTATTAATCAGGTCAATATGGCATACAGTACATAGAAAATGCGGGTGCCCCGAAAAGGGGCTGGGTAGAAACTTTGGCTTACCGGCTGCGAGTCAGGAATGCACTAAGGGGTCCTTAGAAGCCCCATACAAAAACTAGGGCCCGATTGCACTCATATGCTAGTTGTAGGGGTTGGGGTAACTAAAACTCCCTTGTTGGGATGGTTTTCGCTTCTGTTTTTGGACGGGCTGGAGGGCTTTTGTCTGACGCTGGGTTAAGAATCCTAGGGGTATACAGGAGTCAGGACCTGTACTACTGCCTTGTAAGAGCGGCATGCTTTCGGATTCTCAGCATATCTGTGGCATGCTTCCTGCTTATAACAAACCCCCTCCGCCTCCCCCAAAACGTCGCCCATCAAGCTAATAGAGACAAACAGGCAAGCGCTGTTCTGTGGTCCATCATTCTAAAACCCATTCAAGATGTCCGTTATTTCACTGCTCCTTGAAGAGCCGGTTTGGTATTTTTCTGGAGGTATAACCCGAAGGGGTAGGACACTTGTCCACGACACTTTGCAATTGAGTAACTGTCATCAGCACTGCTCCTACTCGCATGACAGCTACCCGCGAGAGACAGGTGCTGCTTCGTGCAGATGTCCAAGACGCGAGCCGTGCCGCGCTCAGCTGCGAAAAGCTTAATTTTCCGCTTGAGCAGGACCAGTGAGTGCAGATGACAAGGCTAGCAAGACCAATGAGATCTGTAGTCCTAATGAGGGTACTAATATCATGAGATCAGGGACTACACAGCGCCGTGTGTGTTTTGGTGCAGCAAGTGTTCAAAATGCCTGACGCACTAATTGGCAGAAGAGGGGTGAGGTTTGTCAGGGTTCTTGCAAGAACTGCGTCTAACCAATCTCATGGGACAAGGGTGAGGCACAGTGACTAGCCTATGTTTGTGCAAACTGGACGCTCTCTCAATGCTAATTGCCTCAATGCTCAACCCGCTGGATCGCATGAACACACTATCTCAGAATTAATTGCTCCCCCATAACAGTTAAGCCTGTCCGACGAGCCGGGAAAGAAAACCACGGGGCGGATTCAATAGCATTAGGGCGTTTGGATTGGCGAGCATTAGAAGGTCCCCTTTGGCCTCCATTACAAATCTAGTAGATACCAATGATTCTGTTTCCAGTTCGATTTAATTCTGATAACATGAACTTTGACTAGCAGAGCTTTCATATAAACTCCAATAAGAAGCCACATTGCAAAGTAAAGATTCCCAGGAAAATCAAGGGCAGACCTAATCAGTACAACCATGAAATCGAATGAAGATCAATTTATATAACAACAAATCAAAGTTAATCAACTAGAGATCAAAGTTAAACTGGATTTAAAAATGGGATGAAGAGGCAGTCTAAAATCTATTCAAAAGCCAAATAAATTGAATTACACCCCCCAAAAAAACCGAATGAAACAACAACCTAAACCTAAATAACTCAATGAGTAACCGTACTAAACTCACATACAAATCAACGTAAATTCGATTAGCGATCTAACCAGAGCCAAGTAGGTTGGATGAACATCTAAACGGAGTCAATTGGAAATGCAACTGCACCCAACCAACTAAAATCTGTTCAGCCATATCAACTCTTTCGAAATGTTAAGAATCATAAACAAACCAAGGAAAGCAATGAAAGCACATATTAGATACAAATAAACCCCCCTCGCAGTCAAGGGGATCCCGAATCCCTTTCCATTCCTTCAAACACACATGATGACCTCAGAACCCAATTCATTACTGCAAGGATTATCATTGGCCCTGTTTTAAAGTAGTCTTGGCCCGTTCAAAAGTGCTCCTCCAAGATCTTGGGTTCTCTGGGAGGCGGGTTTTACTACAAGAGCGGGGGTTGTGATTGGGGATCAGGGATCAGGTTCCGCCTGCTTTCTTGATGACGTTTAGAGGGAAGGGCTTGCAGCCTGAGAAGATGTGATGGTAGAGGGACAGCATGGCTGCATTCTGGAAGTTGGGGTGAAGGGACCCCTTGTAAACTGAGCATACGGCTTGGGTTGGTGCCTTCTCCCTTCGCCAAGTCACAGGCCCAGCGCATTCAGGCTCATCCCCGAACCTAAGTCCACGTGGTCTTCGGAGCCTAAGTCCACGCGAGGTCCGCTGGGATGGAGCTCCGCTACTACACCACGGAGATGCACGTCTGGGGCCTGAAGTTCGGGCCGTGTTGTGGGAATTAAAAACCTCCACTGCCAAGATCCGGATGTCACAAGCACCACCACCACCACCACCGTCATCATCGTCATCATCATAATCTTGTTCTGCAAAAAACACCACTGCTGCCTCTGTCTAGCTGCCGCAACCACAAGCACCATCATCACTGAATCATCACCATGGCCTAGGTTACTAGTTCTGGATTCCTCGCCTCCACCATTTCCCCTCACCTCTCCTCATCCTGCTCCAGGTCCACTCCCAAGGCCTGTAGCTTATGTACACATGTATATATATATATATATACATGTATGTATGTACATATATATATATACATGTATGTATGTATG
>CAJNIZ010004447.1:132479-145391 GCA_905231905.1 Symbiodinium pilosum | reverse complement strand
AAACATAGATGTATATATATATATATATTACAGAGAGAGCTCTAATCCAGGGTCTTATGATTCCGCGCTCTCCAGTCCAGGCCGCAGCGTTTGCTTTGCCTGCCTTTCTGCGCAAGCGACTGCAGGTCAGACGGTCAGTGGGCTTAGAGGACTGGCTTAGAGTTTACGTAGGCTCGGCGCTAAAGGGGTTATGATGAGATCTGGGGTTAAAAGATTAGGAGTTTAAATTTGGGTCCTTTCTTGAGGGTATTATCAGTTTGGTGAAGTGGGGCTGTGATGTGTTTTATTTTATGTTCCTGATGGAGCAAATAATATACCCCCACGCAAGGCCATTCGAGTTTGTACAAGACCTACTGACTGCCAGAAGACTGCCCGGATATGTTTTGATAGCTCTGCGTGAGGATAGGGGGTTCCTATTCAGGATACCGATGAAGAATTGTGCGTGTGTTCGCTTTCAACCGATCCACGTGCTTTGCTCTTGAAGACGAGATGCGTCTCACGCGGTCTTGGCACCACAGAGAGCATGTGGTCTTCACCTTTGTCCCGGTGCTTGAGGTGGAATTGGCGCCTGTGTGTTTGATCTTGCAGTCTCCATGGGCTTGTGGAGTTGGCTTGGTTTGAGGGGTTGTTTCGGGTGTGAGTGTCAGATCGTTCCAAGGTTTCTGCCATGGTTTCGAGGACCTACTGCTCACTGGCAGCAGCAGTTGCATAGGCAGACGCAGGCATTATATGAGACTAGCTGGCCAAACCCGAACTCGCAGCCTCAGTTCATGCAAGCTCGTTGAATTGCACGAATGCAGGCGTCCTATTCGGGCAGACTCGTGTAACATGGCGATCCTGATGTTTTACCCGTGGCAGGGAGAACCACTCAGTTGATGGTCCGAGTATCGGTTCGGAAAGCATCAGAAGCTAACAGCCATCAACGCCTTGCCGTTCCTGCCCCACTCTTAGCCTTTAGGTCTGAGCACTTCTTTTGGGCACTTGCCTCTTGAGCATCAAGCAGGATCTCGTGACTTCTCTAAGAATCTCCTCTCACAACATCCTGCAGGACCTCTCTAAGCCTCTTGGGGGGGGCCTCTTAGAGGACCGCCTGTTACGATCTGATGTTTGGGACCTCTGCGCTTGCGATCACATATCCTTTGTGGTTCCCTTGCAACTTTTTTGAACCGTCTGGCCATGTCCTTTTAGACCTCTCTGGCCACCTTCTCACAAGACCTCCTCCCTCCGAAGACTTCCTTGTAGCCGTGAAGATGTTACCGGCATCGTCCAAAAGACCGACAGTTACGAGGATTGCCACCCCAACATGCCTGATACCTGTGACCGTTCTAAACACTGTTGGCATGCAACAAATGCATGAAGGTGCAGAAGTGACGACAAATGTCATGTAACCGTTGGCACTTTGATCGAAGGAGAGAGGGTCCAAACGATAAGAATTGCTTGGCCTGCAACACTCACAAGCGCTTGCGAATGCTTCGTGAGCGCTTCCCGAACGCTCCTAGGCCCAGACACCCGACCTTTCGACCGAACTCTTCCGCTACATGGGAGTGCAGGAGGAAGTCTCAATACACTGCGAGCCCCAGTCCTGACCTTGACAATACACTTCGTAAGCGCCGCAACCCCTAGCCAACCTCGCACTGCTAATCATGCAAGGCGCAAGGGGGCTCCGCAGAAAAGCGTCCGCGATTGGCTTGGCAATAGCAAGGCACGGCTTAGGGTTTTGGAGTTTGCCAGCTTAGATAAACGAATGAATTTAGATATATATATATGTATGTATCTAAGACCTACAGTGTAACCTTTTAAGTTTCAGAGCTCGAAAGCTGCTCCTCGTTAACAGAGGTTCCTCGTTTGGGAGGGTCCTGTTTTGTAACTTGCGCATGTGGCCTGGTGATTTTCGTAACATCTGTTCATGCGTCTTACAAGAAGAACATTGGACTATAGGCTTACCAGATAAGGAATCAGGTGGGTGAGAAATGACCGACCTGATTGTGCAGTGAGGTTCACCAACATGTTAGGGTAACATAAATCTTTTCAGCTGATGTTCTGCGTTAGCACTTGGGTAGTTTGTTCGAGGCTCTATGATTGAGTACGCATGTGCGGGCTTCTTAGAAGATGGAGACTGCAACCCACGATGCATTCTGGGAAATGTCTATGTCCCTCGAGTGGATCCCTGGTACTCGCCGACAATGAGTTCAAAGCAAGCTTGGAGCATAAGCCGCATTTGGATCTCACTTAGTTCCTTGCGGTCCTTGTTTACATAGTCGACCCTGCTCATTTTGAAGAAGAACCACGAGGCATCTGGACCAGCTCTTAGTGTGTCCTTTTTAGAGCTTTCATACCTGGAAAGGAGAAGAAAGCAAGATATCCTCAGCCTGAACGACTGGGATAACATCAGGAAACATCCAACAAATACAAGGGTAGCCTTAATCTCCGTCAGGGGCTTTCACATGAAAAGACCTTCAGGCCCCGGGTGTGTAAAGAAACCGTAAAGGGTGTACTCGGTGTACTGTATAGAAGTCCGTCTACTTCCATGAAGAAAGCGATCATGTGTGATGAGAGCTCTCGCTTTAGATGCAGGATGCTTGAGCCTGACCATTATCCCAAACTTCTGCCCGGAAAAGTCAGGCAAGATGCTAGTTAGGTAGGACAAGCGGGCCTGCCTCCAAACCTTTGCTCGTTACGTTCAAGTGACATCGGCGCCATCAAACTTTGCACGAAGCCTAGGCCTTAACCTTAAAGCTTCAGAATCCACAAAGCCTGGCCAACTGGAGCATGTGACAGGCTGTAGATCGTGGAAAAAGAGGAGCCGGGAGTGAGGGCTGTCTTGTCGATTTGAGAAAGCAACGGGCCACCTGTTTTGGTGTCTTGAAGCTTGAGCTGTACTCGTATGGGTTGTGTAAGGTTTGTCGCATAGTTCTGAGCGCGTGGTAAAACCAGAAGTTTTTTTCTGAGCCCCTATGATTCTTGTGAAAGCTACTGTGGCACCTTCTTCTTTGGATGTTTGGCCTTTTCTGGCTCAGAATATCTTTTCTCGTAGGCAACTGCCAGGACAGGTAGCGAAATTGCGGGCGTCGAATCGTTGTATGGCTCCTTTCTTTTGCTGGAGACCACGACTCGAATCTAGACGCCCAGATTCGCTATCTCTCTTGCAGCAGCACGTGCCGCTGAGCGAACACCCAAGCCTCAGCAGGCATACAAAAATGCTGACGCATGGCGGTCCAGGTCAGGTCTGCCCATTGCTGTTGACTAATAATCGCTGACTAGCAGTTGAAACAGACGAGTACATTATTCACCTGCATCAGCTGACTGATCAGAGACTTGAGCCCTTTAACCTTCAGAGCTTGCGATGCTTTACTCAAATCCCGCTGTGCCTCTTGTTTTGAGTGCCCACCCCATGAAGTTGAGTCCCACACCCTGAGCACCAAGGTCCTAAACTCACACCACGGGCCCCTTATACAGCCTCCTGTACAACTATCGACTTGAGAATTGTGGTGGGGGACTCATGATATGGGGGGAACAAAATATTGCGGGATCTCCAATGAACCCTGAAAAGTTGTTTCGGGGGTCCCGTCCCGCCAAGACTACTCTTGAATCAGTTGCCAGCCTTTGCTTTTTTGTGGCTCAAAGACTTGTTCTATTTAGGAATACTAGTAATAGTGAGATTAGTAGTACTAGTAATAGTAGTAATGATAGTAATGTTGCCTTCTTAGTAGTCCATCTGGAAGAAAGTTTGATACAAGTGTCCCATTCCTTTTAGTACCCGCGCTAATCAAGATTAATGGTGGGGAGTTCTCAACACATAGCTCCTAGCAGCCTCAGGGTTTGGGGTATGGGGTACCAGTAATGAAAGTCGCGCCCACAAGTATAGTAGGGCTATCTAGCGACTCCCTGTCACATTGAAGACATTGACATTGTCATGCTCGTGCTTGCAAGAAGCCTTTCACCTAAGCAAGCCTCAATCTTTAGCCTGTTAGGTTGTGAGCCAGAAGCTTCTTGACAACAGCTGGCAAACTTGAACTTCTACATACTTCCCGATGTGGTTGTTGGATATTCGAGGTTTATCCGACTCTGCTTGACGTCTTAGACAACCAGCATGCTTACAAAGATGCCGCCATGCAAAATGAAACCTCTCACCCTGGACTCAAGCAACTAGAAGTCAGATCTACCCATAAGAGCCCCGCGGAATTTCTCCTGTCTTGGATGCTTGCAGCTTGAGGGCCATGCCCATGAAGATCTTTAAAAAACTTTACATCCCCGTAGATTCTCTAATATATGCTGATAGGCCCTATGTCTCTTTGCATGTCCTTAAATATCCGTTTGCTCTCCGTCGTTGTGGCTCCAAGCGGGCGTCGCCCTTTCAGAAGGGAGGATGCTCCAACTTCAGGTACAACGCAGCAGCCAGGCCAGGGTATGTCCTGAGTGGTCCACCCTGTGGTAGTTGCTACTAGGTATCATGGAATTTCTCGGGTGACTACAATATTGTTATCAGAAAACATTGAAACTGGTCATCAATGATGCAACAAATCAAGGTCAAATAGCTATAGTTACAACCCTATGCTAGATACTTGTACAGTAGCCGCCCTTGATTCCCATGAACCTTCAGCTTGAACTCACGTTACAAGAAGGTCCATCTTGTGGATGGAAAGCCTTCAATCGCGATCCTTCACGCCCTTATAACCCCCTACACCTAATCTGCTCAACAATAATAAGACCCCGAAGATTGAAGGAATGTTATCAGGAGTGGGGCAGATTAGAGGTCAAGAGCTACTTCGGAGGCCGAGGCAGAGGAATTTTTGACTTGAAACTGCTTAGAATTCAAAGAGACAATTTCAAGACCAGAAAAAAGCTAAGATTAGGCTCAAGGAGGCTTAATGCGCAATCTTAAATCTGGAGAGTCTGAGGTTCCATTTCAACTCTTATGTTCTTGTTCTCTGGAACCTGATCATTTTCTCTTTTCAGTATTGGGGGGGGGAGGTCGCCCTTTTTATTGAAGAGCTTGGATTCATAAGAAACACCAAGATAAACATTCCCCCTGTTATATAGAATGCTACTGTAGTGGTGGTATCCATTATCAGGGAGGTGGGGAGGTTTGCTGTTAGCGGGAGGCAAGCAATCCTGCTGTGGAGATTTGCGGGTGAATAAGACGCGGGGGGGGGGGGGNNGGTTTGCCATGCTTTTCTTTTCAGTAGGATCTGTAGACTTTGGAGAAGTGTAATGTTGACTGTGGGTTTATGAGCATTATGAGCATCTGGCCATTTCAGAATTCCACTTCGCACAGCTCAATCACAAGCCCTTTTCATTTTTGAATCTGGCCTCGGGAATCCCGATGGCGCATCATGTTGAAGCGCAGCAGAAGCCCTTCGGGCTGTGCCGCATTCGAACAGCCAGGCCGCAATGCGCGCTTTGCATGGCTCCCAGAGGGCCCATCCAAAGTGCGGTTTGGTCCCAGTTTATCAAGTATCAAGACAAAGGAATTTGCTGCCCCAATGCCGCTGGCAAAGAATCCATTTTGCTTGGCTCGCTATGCTGTTCGTCTGAAGTATTCTTCGTATGTCCATGATGCTAGGTTGGCAAGCAATGCCCGAGCAAGCATATCTCGTCTAGGGTTGAACAAGTTGTATTGCAGCAGGGCTCGACTTACACTGTGTAGCTCTAGCTTGCCAAACTTCTTCCATCACGGGGACATTACGAGGTTCTAGGGTGCAATATCAGAGGACCATGTGGTATTTTCCCAAAAATAAACGGGACCCAGCATAGACCCCAAAAATACGTTAATCCATATGGGGACCTTTAAAAAGATACACCCAATTTTTGCACACCCCAAACCCTATATAGCATCTCCCTAGAAACCCCCTATAGCCCTTTCAAGTACCCCTAATCTTGGGAAATCCCCATGTGCGCTAACTCTGGGCCTTGGAAACCTTGGCCTTCTGACCACAGCCACTTCAGTCTCCTTACAAGTTTAATTTGTTCGATTATATAGGGGTTATATAGGAGTTAAACAAGGGTTATATGGGGGTTATATAGGAGTTATATAGGAGTTATATAGGGGTTATATAGTTGGTTGAGTAGACCCTTCTATGTCTTTCCGGATTCACCCAGTTGAAGCACATTGCAGGTGGGTGGCTTGCTGGTGCCGGTGAATGGTCCTCCACAAGCAATTTAGACCATTCCTACAGCGCACCAGGTCGATCACCATACTCACTTCATAACGGAGAATCAAATGGAACATACGATGAACAAATGGATGGAAATTGGTTTAAATCTACGCTTATAGGGAATTGTAAGCATTTATTTCGGAACCTTATGGGAGTATTATGGAGGCTGCCCGCCTGATAACTACCTACCTACCTACCTACCCACCCACCTACCTACCTCTACGAATGGCCTCAAATTAGGGTGATGAGTTCAATGATGAGTTCCCTAAATCGTAAACCGTTCCTTCTGAGGTGCCTTGTGCTGGCAATATCAGGGGTCGGAGCCTATGACAGGCCTCGGCGCACCTTGATCATGATCTAGGTTTGGGGTTTAATGAGGTCTAACTTACAGATTGCTAGCAGTTTCAGGGTTCAACGAGGTCAAACTTGAGGATTAGTAGTAGTTTTCGGGTTTGATGTGGTCTAACTTAAGGATGAGTAGCAATTTTAGGGCTTAGTGAGGTCAAACATAAGGATTAGCAGCGACTTTAGGGTTTAATGAGGTCTAATAGTGGAAATTTTAGGGTTTAATGAGGTCTAGCTTAAAGGTTTGCTGGAAGTTTAGGATGTAATGAGGTCTACCTTAACGATTAGTTGCAGTTTTAGGGTTTAATGAGGTCTAACTTGGGGATTGGTAGCAATTTTCTTTCGCTCATTTCATGGCAACATTCAGCATGCCACCCTCCAGCATTTGTTGCCAGGGGTGGGGGGGTTATTTGCTCTTAGCGGGTACGGGAAGTTCTTATCAGGGTACGGAGTGCGGGAGTAGACCTACACTTATCTCTAGGCAGCAAAGCAGACAGCGGTTGAGATGAGGAGCTGAATCAAGCTTACCAAAGATTTGGCTTTACAGTCTTGAGCTCAAGAGTTGGCAAATAGGGTCCATCATTTGGAACAATGGGCAGTTTGTTGGCTTCCTCATGCATTAATAATAGCATCTTCTCTGCAATCACACACACATATACACACATAAGAGCCAAAAGCGATCTGCAACAGACCAGGCATGAGACACACACATATTTGCAAGCGTTCCCCAAGTTTCCCATCACGGTCATTTCCTGATTATAAGGGCTATTAGGGGGGAAGACTAGGAGTTTAGACTATAGCTAAGATGATCACCACACACAATCGTTTCACCACAATCCTTGCAGTCTCGCTGATCGAAGTAATCCCCTCCCCGAATGGCACCCCAACTCCTAAACGGAACTATCCCCCCTCCATAGTTGTACTGTGTTGGGAGTAGTCATTACGAGGAGGTTGGGGGTTTTGTTATATGGGGGATATATTTATCCTCATCATCATTACTACGGTTATAACTTAAAATTATCAGAACTGTTACAACGATTATAACTATTCTTGTTTTTAGTATTACTATCCAAACATATCCAAACTGTTGTTATTACTGTTAAACCCTAAACCCTAAACCCTAAACTTATTATATTCATGTTTATTCGAGGGCGTTGTAAAGCTTTGCTTTGCAGGTCCCTCCGTGGGCTGGGACGGGCTCGTCAGTCGCTGGGGGCCCAAGCTTGTCGTTGAAGGAGTGGTTGAGGGTTTAGGGGTTAGGGTTTACGGTGGTTGAGGTTCAGATGGAAATTTATGGATCCCATGTTTGGGGGCTCCAGGATGTTGAATAGGCTTGTCTAGGTGCACCATAGGGCCATAGGGATTTTGTAGACTGATTTGTTTCGGGCTTGGGGGTTTTGGAGGCCGTGGGTTGGGATTCTGGGAGTTCAGAGTCTCAGGTTAGACTGCTTTGCGTCCTGGCCAACATCTCCAAGACCTTCAAAAACCGTAGTACCATCTACTAGCATTACAATTCTTATTATTCACCAGTTTAACTACAACTGTTAGTATTTACAACTATGATTATCTTAGTTTGGAGAGAGCTGTGTTCATTTGATTGAGCGAAGCGCAATGCAGGGGATAAAGTGTTGCTTCCAGGTATTGCAAACCCTAAACCCTAAACCCTTATCCTTTGCAACAAGACTCTTCTGCAAGGGCCGCTGCCGAGGTTGCAGGATTTAACAGACCAGTGTACAGGTATAGACCCCCTTGAGTAGATAGCATGTGGGGTATATGGGATCTTATAATAATATACCCAGAGTCATATTCTATCTACCTGAGGGGGACTAGAACCTTGCGAATGTTAGATTCCCCCGTCGCATCAAGGTTGCTCCTCGAATGCGGGGACGAGTTTCATAGGCTCATCGTGACATGAGCAGGTACTGATACTGAGTGTTCACCCATATCTAGATCCCTTTTTAAAACCTTTGACAGCGCCCAGTGCGACGGCTTTTCAAAACCTTAACGCCAACTCCACGAACATCCCAAACAGGAACCCCATATTTGAGATTTCGCTACTACCCGTTTCCTGTACTACCCCCCAAAAAATCCCCGTTGATTGAATTGCGTAAGGCCTTGCCATTGCCAGATCGACTCCCAGATGTGGGCCCGACCGACGAGGCGAAAGCTATCCCCCCCCAATCAAGCAGATAGAACGTGGGGTATATGAGGATCTTATTATGATCTGGGGGAATTCCATACCCTGTTTACTTAGGGGGACCCTACAATCGATACTAAAAGTCCTGCATGACCATAAGCCTTAGGGAATTATCGTATGATAGCGTATACTACGGTCATGCAGGATTTCTAGTACACCACAGTATCAATCTTGACTCGTGCGAATCATGAGCTTCATTTTGGCTATTCTTTGACGCCATAGTTATATATATATATTTGCATCTGAGGTGTTCCTATTTACATACTATTTACAAACCTATTTACAAACCTATTTACAAACTCCAATTTAAAGGAAAAAAGAGAGCGCGCATCTTTTACAAAAGACATTCGAACTTGTTTTTTCTTTGGCAACAGACCGCGTTCTCTTTTTCCTTTAAACTGGAGTTTGTAAATAGGTTTGTCAATAGTATGTAAATAGGAAGGAAGTTTGTAAATAGGCCAGGCCATCCCCATCCCCCACCCCCCCCTCACAACCCCCCCACAACCCCCCCACAACCCCCCCACAACCCCCCCACAACCCCCCCACAACCCCCCCACAACCCCACAACCCCCCCACAAACCCCCCACAACCCCCCCACAACCCCCCCACCGCCCCCCTTGCTGCGCTTCTGTACTTAAAAGACCCACTCCATGTTTTCAATAGTCACCGATGGGGAAGATTGCAAAGATACCATCACATGAAACGTGCACGTCACTGGTAGATCTCAGGCATGCTCACAATCACCCAGCTGTGAGGGGGTTTTCCATACTTAGGGGTACCTTTAGAATTTTGGAGGCTCCCTACAATAAGGATTATAGCATTTTAGTAGTTTAGGGTCTATATTTGGGTCCTTATTTGGGGAATCTACCCTGTCTACACTTGCAGACAGACGGCGAAAGCAATCAAGGCGTGCCGGTGGCATTTCACGCTAAAAATGACTCTCTGACATACAGGGGGAGCTTCTCAAAATTAGGAGTACCTTTTCGGGGGATTCCCATAATAAGGATCATAGTATTTGGGGTCTAGCTTGGGTTCCCCTGTTGTGGCAAACTATCATACTCCGCCCAGCTACAACACAGTACCGAGTGTATTTTTGATTGGATAAGTCATTGAAGTGTGGTCGCCATATTGATAACCCAGCCCAATCACAGTCAGTCTGCTTTCAACTCTCTCTACTTTGATTGGCTGGGCCTGGGCCTTCCACTCCAGACGACGGGGAAGTACAATTCTTGTCATCGCAGGGTCAGCAACAATGGGAATCACACCGCCATGCGCATGATAACAATAAAACATAGCATGATGTTGATGTCGCTGAACGCCAGTGGTACACTGCCGAGAGAATCACCACACTATCAATGAGGTTGTTAGACGAAAGTAAGATAGGACAGTCGTTGTGGTGGTATGGCTTCATGAGGATGACAGGTGGGGGGTGGGTTAATATTAATAATAGTTTCCATTTCATTTTCCATTCTCCCACAACAACCCCCTATATAACCCCAATATAACCCCCATATAACCCCAATATAACCCCTATAGAACCCCTATAGAACCCCCATATAACCCCTATATAACCCCAATATAGGACAACGCCGCGTTGCGTCTTCATCGACCTCGGCGCGGGGTCAGGCAAAGACTTGGAGGCGGGCAAGGACTCGAAGTGCTTGTTTTTGGTTAGTCTTCCCTACCTGGAACCCTAAAGTATGTAGAATTATAGCCCTGTTGGCTGTTTTTAAGGGCTTAGGGTTTTTGGTTAGTCTTCCCTACCTGGACCCCAAAAGTATGTCAAACAATTGTCTTTAGGGCTATTATTTCACATACTTTTGGGGTTTAGGTAGTAATTAGCCCTAGTGCTCGTGGGGCAAATTGCGGTCAACCTTCTGGGGGTTTTAGTTCAAGGGTCCTGTTAGTTTGACAGGGTACAAAGGCAACATGTCTTTTGCATGATTTCCAGTCAGCCTTCAACTCGACACAAATGTGTAATCCTCAGCTGGTATAGTGAGTGTCACTAAGGCCTAAACCTAAATCTTAAAAACAAAAGTCCCTGGGCTTGTCGCTCGTCGGGTCCCGTGTGTTCTTGCTGTTTGGGCTTGCTGCCTTTTAGTAGGGAACGAAGGAATGGAAAAGAAAATGGAAAGCACTTTAGGGTTTATTTAGGACTTAGGGTTTTAACTCATTTGGGGTTTTCAAAGGGCTGGTATAGGCATCGGTTTCCTCCGTTCCGAAGCACCACAAGAAGTTGCCTAGAGTTTGAATGAGAATGTAGGGGTTTACAGGTTGATGTTCAGCGGAGATGCGCGGAGATGTGGGGATTTTCATTTCCCAAAATTTGGGAGAACCTTTTGGGGGGTCCCAATAATGAGGATTACAGTGTGTAGGGGTCTGTATTGGGTATTTAAGTGGACCCCTCTTTTTGGAAGCTCCCATATACGGTGCGGATGTTTTAGGACATGCCAGATCCCATAGATCCCTACATACCCCCTGTATAACCCTTACAGATCCACAAGCATCCCACCATCCCCCTGACCCTATAACCCTAAACTAGGAGTGAGTTACCCTAAATCCTAAACTCGGAGTGAGTGACCCTAAACCCTGAATCATAAACCCTAAACCCTGAACGAGGAGTGAGTTACCCTAAAAACCCTAAACCGGTATAGAATGAAGCCCCTCGAACTTCATGTCCCGGAGGCTTGGGCCGCGGACAAGTTCTCTGGCGCAGTCTGGATTTTGTTTTGTAGACCCTACTGGGTTGTTGTTATAATGCAGATTAACGTAGCATACTCTGAATATATGGTAGATCATGGGGTTTCCTCAATATAGTAGCTTAAGTTCCTTTACAGCAACCCAGCCTATGGATCTATCCTAAAGTCTATCAAGAATGTCTACTTTAGACTGATCCCTAGGGATAGATCTAAAGGGTATGCAGGGAGATGTTGGATTTGCGGATTACATGGGGTTCAGGGATTATGGCCTAAGCGGTGATTAGGAATTGAGCTTTTGCCGCTTTCTCGGACAAGGCATCCCGGGGGGAGCTTTGACAAGGTGCTCTCCGCATTAGAAATATTCAAATGTACAAGAGGTGGCATGGTGATAGCTCCTGAGATCACTGCCTCGCAGCCTGTGGCTGAAAAATGTTTCGCGCCATACCAACAGAACGGTGGTCTTGTGAGAGTTTTCCTCCGGGGTAATATAGGACCTGGAAGTAATGGAGGTAAAGCATTTTGGTGGCCGGCGGGCGGGTTGGACTGCTTCTACCAGATCCCAAATTGTTGAAAGGTCTGTTGAGTAAAGCAGGAACTCAGGCTATCAAGTTCAGAGGTGCTTTTTCTTTGAAAGGGCCTGGAGATCATACATAGCCTAAGTGGGTTTTTGTAAGGTTCACTTATGAGTGTCAGTATATGGTAGTTGACCAAAATAGGGGCCCCCAGTTTAGACCCCAATATAAGATAATCCGTGTTATTGGGACCTCCAAAAAGGTACCCCTAATTTTGAGAAACTCCCATGTGTGTATATGAAGTGCAGTCAACACTCCTACAATCCCCCTTAATAAGCCCCCATAATTCTTCGCTATATAACCTCGTATATAACCCCCTTTTAAGGAGTTTAGACTATAGCTCACATGTAGCTGTGAGAAAGGCCATCAGGTCCCTTGAAAGCCTAAAACGCTAAACCCTAAAGCCCTAAACCCTGACCTCTTAACCCTAAACCCTAGACCCCAAACCCTGAACCCTAAACCCTAAACCCTAGACCCTGAACCCCAAAACCTGAACCCTAAACCCTAAATTCCCACCCAGGCCTGCTTAGGCCGTACCCACCCTTTTCCACCCAGAACTTTATCGGGCAGCTATTCATACCATCGCATGGAGTGACTATGCAAGCCTAAAGAGTTTATGTAGAGCGCGAGCTGCACCTCCAGGGTGCTGGTACAGTAGCCCCGCCTAGCCCTTCTCCTTTTGTGATTCACATGTAATATTATTAGTATTATTATTATTATTATAAACCCTCACCTGGCGACCTTGTGCTTTTGGGTCTTGGGGGAGTGGCTGTGGGGACGACCTGGCAGATTCTGAAATTAGGGATCTGTGAGCGAGGGGTGAAGGGACGCGAAGCCATTGCCAAACCCAAGATTCGAGGCTTCGGAAACCATCCCCGGAAGCCTCGGAGGCTTGGCCAAGACCGATTCTTGGTCTGTTGGGCACGAGAGATGTGCTGTCGCAA
>CAJNIZ010004447.1:99233-122466 GCA_905231905.1 Symbiodinium pilosum | reverse complement strand
CTACTATAGGGCTTGTTAAGGGGGGATACTAGGAGTTTAGACTATAGCTCATGTCAGCTTCGGGACTCTTCTGCTAGCAGGGATGATTCGGGGCTTTTGTGGCAGCTCAGGACTGGGCCTGACGTTTTTGTGTCAGGTTCTTGCGCAGTGGCCTCTGGATTACCGAGTCTGAAATGATGTATTCTACGGTAAAGCCGCTATTTCCCTCAGCAGTGTTGTCTCTTGCACTTTGATGAAAGTGCGGTAAATCGATCCTGTCTTCGCACCACCATGTGAAAAGATTCCATTTCCTCCAACCCCAGCAGCAACAACGTAAATGTTGAGGTTCTTAGGCATTTCCCTCTGTTTTGTTGGGGCTGCATTTTTTTGGGGTTGGGGCCACACAGCGAAGGTAGATCCGTTCTTTTTGCTCTGCGATCTTCAAGCCCAAGACCCCTCATAACACGGACCTTATGGTTTTGGGTTATCTGATGGGTACTCAAGTTTCAGGCATAGCCATCAGGAGAGTGTGATCTGGTTGAGAATTGTTTAGCCCAAAGCTTGATCCGGCTTTGCTAGCTTCAACAAACAACGCCCTGGCTGACTGGCTTTGCCACAGGACGCGCGGTGTTGATGTCCCGTCCTTCTCGCCAGTGTGAGTGCGCAATGGCAAGAAAGTTGTTTGGAGTAGGCATGGAGCCGCAGCGGGAAAAGATCAATGGCCCTAGCTTGTCATTAGCAGATCATGTTGACACAGCGCGAGCTTTTCCAGGGCTTCATGGTGTATGTCAGGGACCCTGCTTCCTTGCACACGTCCGTGCCGGGTGTGATGGTGGGCCTTCAAGCCTGCAAAGCTTTATCTAAAGGAGTGGTTGGGATGATGCTGATGTTCATGATGACACCTGGTGACGATCACCACTGGCTTTGCTCATCTGGGCTGTATGCTCATGACAATGCTGCTGCTGCTGCTGCTGCTGCTGCTGCTGCTGCGGCTGCCGCTTGCCACTGATAGTGGGAACGGTGACGGCTGCAACTCCGGTGCAGCAAGAGATGTTGTTTCCGGAGTGCATATGAGGATTCCATTGATGTTCGTTAGGATCCAAGATATGAAAGGTACTCGCGGGAAATATGAATTGCGGCTCCGTGAGTCTTTGTTCCCTGCCAACGAAGCAGGCAACATCGTCAGCTGGGCAGCTTGATGGACTGGCAATGTGCAGATGCGGCGGTAGATCATCCTACACTGTAAGCTCCTAAAGCTTGCACAAATTCTCGCATTTCCCTACATGACCCTCATACCCCCTAACTCGGAGCTGAAGTCTTCAAGCAGCCAGTTTGCTCAGCTGAGACAGTCACTGTTAGAGCTGGAGCTGTCAACGCAGTTCGCCAGAGAGTTGCGCCTTGTTGTCAGGGTTCATGGGAACTCTGCACCCCTCAGGCAAGCCTGGCACCTGCAAAGAAGCCCCTGTGAACTGCTGCCCGGTTGGTTTGGGTCTATAACTGGTTTCAAATTCATTCAGGGGAAGGCATGGGGAGTCACCCCGCAGCGCCGGCAGAAGCTCACGTGCACGTACTTGAAGATGGCGGGGCGAATAGGCGTGAATCTTCATGAGATGCATGATCGCCCCAAAGCGCACCATTCTTGCTAGGAAGATTGAGTTGCATCATGCCATTTCTGGGCGCTGCCATTGGCCTGCAGCTATCAAGGGCATGCATCCCATATCCGATCAATTGTCACGTGTTGGGCAGATGGTACACCTAACCATCCTTGTGACGACTTCATGCATGCTAGCTGCATGCTTGGATAAAGCTGACCTACGCAGTCTCCACATGCTCCACATGGCAGGTGTTCAAACCAGAGATCATCAGCCAGTAGGGAGCTGGATGTCGGCCGAAGTGGAAGTGTTACTACACACCATACCCTCTCGCAAGGTACACAAGCAGTGGCTGGGCTCCACCAGCGGCTGGGCAGACTTCAATCAACTTAACACACAGAGCAACAACCAAGCTACAGTAGGCATGGTTGTCCTTCGGGTGTGATGATTGTCGCACTCCCAGACTGCACGCACAGTGCCATTTAAGGTACATGTGCAGGTTCCACAGCAGATTGCAAAGTTTGTGGGGTTCCGTGTAATTGTGGAGTCATACTTGCGTTGGGAGCTCTTGGGAAGGCAGATATTTTGCATGACACGGTGTTTGGAGCGCAACGCGCAGTGCAAGAGCCAGGTGGGCAGCGGTCGTCATTCACTATCCTTTCTCCCTCGAATCTTTCTGCACTGGCTGGTACTACGAGTGTATTGCCATGATGCTCATGACAACGCAACACCCATCGTGGAACAGTTCCACATTGCGACAAGAACCTCCTTGCTGGACGTTTCTGGACCCCCATACATGCCCGACATATTTATCATGATAGGAATGTTGAAGAGGGCCTTTTGCTGATAGACTGACTTTGCACCATGAATTGGGAAGCATTTGTTTTCAAGGGGGTGCTATTCTGAACGGCGACTACGCACGAGTCTCATGTGAAGCTGGAGTTGAGGTCCTAGACCTACTGTGAGTCGATGGAGGATCAGGCAGCACCCGGGTCCTCGCTATCGTAGCTCTTTGGGCTCAGGGTTTAAATGTTTCAAGGGGTGGACTTCCTTGAGTGAAGCCTGCAAAAATCTTGGTCACCAGCTTTGTCGACGCCCTTCTGCTTTGCATAAAAAGCCGGCAAGAGTATACATACTATACATGCACCAGACGAGACCAGATGGGATTTCAGTCAGGAGTCTAGCGTTTTGGGTTTGGGCTTCAGGGCTAGGAGGTTCCCATGAGATCTTGTCAGGCTGTATGTGTTGCTGATCTAGGATCTTCCTCACACATCCTCACAGTTGAGATAGGCTTGGACCCCGACGGGAGAGTTTGTGACCTGGCCTTGTCAATGATTGTCCCAATGCATTATCAGGGGGCCAATATAACCCCTATATAACCCCAGTTTCCATTTCATTTTCCATTTTCTTTTCCATTTGATTCTCCATTATAGAGGTAATATCCCTATATACCCCTTTAAAGGGGACCTCGGGTTTCCATTTCATTTTCCATTTTCTTTTCCATTTGATTCTCCATTATTGGGGTACCACAGACAGGATCATGCAACTCCTTCAGGAGGCTACCAGCTCAGGAGTAAAGTTTGCTATGCATGTCCTTATCGTCTTTTGTCCAGGCAATCCTCCGCAACATGGACCCAACATTTTGAGGCCAAGGAAAAGGAGCATCTATCATGCCAAGCTTTCGCGTGCAGTGACATATGGGTAGTGAATGCCGAAGGCACAAGCCGATCAAGGGTCTGTCTTCGGCACCTGCCTCAACTAATTTCGCACCAGCTGCGCAACCCAATCGGTGGGAGTGCTCCGACTTGCACTGCCTCTTTGTTGGTGCAGCGGTGCGAGTGATGTTTGACTCCACAGCCGAAGATGTACTCCATGTACCAAAGCTGCGCGCTGTACGTCAATCTTGCGCATTACTCGTGTTTATACTAACTTCTGGCGTATCTCATGCGAGCCAAAAAGTCGGGACTCGCCGCAAACACTGACATCCCTCAATCAGGCCACGACGCTTGCCAGAAGCTTGCCAATGCCTGTAAACATGACATCAGCTAGCTCACGTCCACCCATAAACCCCTGGACCCCAAGCCTCTACATAGCAGCAGAACCTTTCTTCCTCGCATGCGAGAAGCGCAGCCTACAGGATCAACTGGAGGTTGAGGAGCTTGAGGGTGAGGAGGCCGTGGGGGCTGGGACCCAAGAAAAGTGTGAAAGACACTGCGTTTACCCGGGTCGGGAATTTTTGTCCGGAGACTTTTCATAGCTGATGGAAGTTGAACGTTTGGGGCGTTCTAGGCGGTGAACTGCCAAAAGCACAGTCAAAGAGCGACAAGGGTCTAGTGTATACTGCTAATTTCTAGACTTCTCAGATGTTTCATACGTCCCGTAAACCTAAACCCCGAACAGTAAAACCTGAGCCCCTAACCTGGACCCTACCACCCCGAACTCGAGACCCCAAGAGCTGAAGTACATGGGCCGAGCCCTATTACGATCCTCCTGCTATCGGAATTTTTGGATACCCTTAATCACAGTTCTGTCACAGAATCTTCCTGCAGATTTTGTGAATAACACCTAGAATCTCTCCAATCTCCCGTTTTAAGATGCCACAACACAGGGCAAGGAAACCCCATATTCTGCCGGTCACTGAGGACGCCGAGGATGCTCCTGAGGTTTCGCCCGTGCGCCGGCCGAGACCAAAAACTCCGCCAACGAAGGAGGCTGATATGAGCCATAGTCTAAGGTTTAGGGTTTCAGGGTTTAGGGTCTAAACTCCTTAAAGGGCTTATATTATATAGGCACTATCTAGGATTCCTATTTTAGGTCTTATTACAGGGGATACTTGGAGTTTAGACATAGCTCATATGGTTTTGCTGGAAGAAGTGGTTATGCCGTCTTCCATAGGGCTCCTAAGGGAGAATCTAGAGCGGCTTATCAGAATAGCTATGGCGCTTATAGGTGCAACGATGGGGATAGGGTTTAGGGTTCAGGGTATGTTTAACTCTTTCGGTTCATGATGAAAGGCAACGATAGATACGCCTTACAGCTGCAAGCAGGGGTGGGGGGGGGTTCAAGTGAACCCAGTACCAGAAGAGCTTGGGGTTCAGGGTTTGGTGTTTGGAGGTTGCTGTGAATTAATCAGTGGGAGCGAAGGCGTCGGCTGTTTTTCAATTAGCAGGGCCTTTCTTCAGGTTCCTTTTTCTTTTCATTTTGTTTTCCATTTTCCGGGGCAACATCCCTACACCCTATCATCCCTGTATGAGGTGTCTGCGTAATGGACTTTTTATTGCTGTGTGCATCTGGAAAGACCGTAGTCTTCAGAAGCAAGCAGTGTTGTTCAGGTCCTGAGTCTACTCGCTGTGTTAGTGTCATGTTTCAGGATCAGGGTTCGGGAATTTGCATTTGGGCGGAGGCGTCGTTGACGAAAGTCTTAGGACTCATGATAGGCGTTGAGAGTTAATGTTGGTAGAATTGTGTTGAGATCATACTTTCACGCAAATGACCTTATTCAAAGGCATTGCGCTGAAGTTGCAGTCATTTGTTCGCTACCTACATAAGCTCTGAGGGAGACCACCCGAGTCCATTCACACCCTTGGATCCCTAAATCTAGCCCTCTTGTGCGAAACTCATACGCAAGCGCTGTTTGAAACTAGAACCTCGATATTGTTTCGCCACATCATCCAGAAACCACACACTCCTTAAGATCCTTAGAGCCGAAGTCCCTGAAACCTGAATCCCGAAATCTATCAATGCCTAAATCCCAAAACTCCGAAACCATAAGTCCTTTGATGCATGGAAAAACTACACTGTTACACCCTACCCATCCCTTAGGAGGACCCCCCACCCTGTAGTAGTGGTATAATAGGACTATAAGAGGACCCCAATATAATTACCATTATCCCTTATAGTGACTATTACTGGGTGGGGGGTCCACCTAACCCCTCCCTTGTGACAGGAGCTGTTGGCTCAGGAGATTGCTGAGCTGTGGCTTGCTGCACCAGGGCAGCAGGCCGGATAATGAAGAATCAATGTTACGATTATCACGATTATTAATAGTATTAAAACTACTGTTACTAATATTATTCTTGTTAATATTTAAAATTCTTAGTGTCATTACTGTTACTAGTTAAATGGGTAGCAACATGGAACATGAAATGGAAGCCGAGACTATGTGGGGGTTTATGTGGTGTAGGGGTTGCAAAAGTTAGGGCCTCCTAAATCCTATGGCTTGATGGAAGAAAGGTCTCGCGGTATGTCATGACAAAGATGCTTTATCTAAGGAATAAGCCTAACCAGAAAGTCAGTCCTACCCTTGAAGGGTGCAGTAGATTCTTGCAATTTGTATTCGGGCACTTTGGGGCCCAAATATGCGTGACGGGCGGCAAGACATGACTTGCTGAGTCAATAAGCCATTGCCCTGAATCCTGGTAGATTGCTGTGCAGAAAGATCCCAAGCTAGTTAGGCTCGAAGGGTTGTTCCAAACATTCGGGTCGCGTTTTGGTACCTCGAAAAAAATGCTGTGCTAGAAGTTGTACTGAATTATACGTAAAGCGGGGCCATGGCTTCGAGAAGAAAACATATCTTGAGTTCAGTTGGCACACTTCTAGCAAACATGCCGCCCATTGTCGGGATGTCTGTGCATTTACTGTCAGTCCCTACCCCTGTGAAATCCCCATACTGCAGGTTCTCTTTCACATGTTGAAAGTTGCGAAGGCAGCTGTACAAACATATGCCCGAAGGGGTGATCTCTATGCAATGCTTGCCGTGCAGCCTGGAAGGAAGCAAGCTTAAGCTACACGGATCAGTTACAACACACATCGCGGTTTAGGGTTTAGGGTTTAGGGTTACCTTGTACTATAAAACCCCAGCGCTCCTGCCAAGACTGCTATATAGTCTCTACAGTAACCCGTCCAAGCTCCAAAAGAAGAATCTTGCCACAAGAGACTTCTTGATGATCCCTAAAGTTGCGTTGGCAAGCCATTGTAGGTGAGAAGAAGCCTACTAATTCTGGGTTGCTCTTAAGGAACATTATCCCCCTATAATGGAGAATCAAATGGAAAACAAAATGGAAAATGAAATGGAAACTGGGGGGAATATAGGGATTTGAGGTAATTCGTTGCCGTACCTCCAATTTCCTTTCAGCTGTGGTTTCAATGCGAGTAGTTGTGATAGGTTCCCTGGTGTTGGCGCCATGAGCAGTCGCAATAGCACCACTTTTAGCACGGCCCGTCACTTGGGAGGTCAGCTGCGCCATTATCTGGCTTCACCATCAGGGTGAATCGGAGGCAGGAGGTGTCGGGTTTAGGGAACCCGCGTGGTTGGCAAATCGAGTCATGGCCTGCCAGCGGGCCAAGGTTAGCTTCAGATTAACGTGACATGTCTCCAGATTCTTGGTACCTTTTCGGTTTGCATAGTTTCAGACTGCATAGAAAATCAATGGTGCATCGCGCTTTTGGGGCTACATGCCATCACGAGCAACATACGGTTGCCGTCGCGCTGAGACCAGATACGGATGAGGGGAGCATGAACGCTTGATGGCAGATTGCACCTTTTTCGGCGTAGAGTAGAGCTGAACGCTCCACAGGAAGGTGCACTTTTTCAACGGTAGTGCTTGAACATGCTTGAATGCTCGATGGACTTGTGCACCTTTGAGATTGGGTGTGTGGCTGCGCGTAGGGTTGTAGGTTTTGGCGTTTACGATTAGGGTGTTTAAGCTTGTCCGCACCTTGCAGTAGATAGGCAACCTTAAGCCACGAGGACGTTTCCTGACTGGTGGATAGGAGGGAACGGAGGAATTATAGTAGTCTCTGGATAATGCCCATAAAGCTATTCCTGTGACAGTCCCTGTAACCCAAGCCCAAAGCTTCGGCAAGTTCTCTGAGCCTGCCAAGCTTGGCCTACAGCCTTGCAGACATGTTTACATGATTTTGTTTGCGATTTATAGGTCTACACATGTCTTGTAAATTTCAGCCAGACTGCTGGAGTTTTACATCTGAACCCCGAAAAGCAACTTAACCTCCATGGGCGCCAACACCAAATAGCGCAACACCCGCCGCGAAGCCTGCCATGACTGAAGCGGTGAAGATGCAAATCCTTCGTGTCACTGCTGCCACGGCGGGTGTCTCACTCTGCTTGCTGAGATCGATGTCCTTGGTTAGCATTGACGTCTCACAGGTCCGCTCGCATTATGCTGCTGCTGGCAGATCAAGCTTATTCTGCAACGGATCCCTTGAACACTCCCAGGGAAGCTGGTCCTCAAACAGATCCGACAGTTTACGCCAGCCCACCACGCTGTATCCGCTGTACGACCTGTGGAGTGCGTGCGGCGACGAGCGACGGCGCTTCACGCAGTACGTCCGGAAAAATGACTGCTTTATACCGGACTTAATGACTGCTGTTCGGTGGCTTGGGAATCGCACGCTCTATTTTGCGGGTGACAGCCTAACCGGCGAGTTGTACTATAGCATTCGATGGCTGAGACGACGTGCCATTTTGTACAACAGCCTTTGGGTACAGCCGTCCTTGAAGACAGCCGTGACAGCATTGTCCTGTTCGCAAGGCTGGGAGGGAGCCTACGAAACAAATAGTGAGCTACTCGATGCCATGCGGAAGTTTTTGGGTTGGGAGAGGCGCAGGCAATCCTCAAGGGAGACATGCGGGACTTCATTGTTGGAGAATCTCTGCACGCACTGCGGTTGGCCCACGCTGTCGGAGGCCTTAGCTGTGCCGCCGTCCCCACGGAACGATGACGTGCTTGTGCTGAATATTGGCAGGTGGTACGAGTGGCGAAGTATAGCGAGCTGGGAGCAGTTTGAGCAGATGATGTCATTCTTAAATGCATTGGAGTTTCCTGAAGGGCTGCGGGGCATGCAGCTTGTTGGCTGGACACGGCAGCAACTTAACCTGGCAAATTTCAGCGCTGTTGATAAATGTGGAGGACCCAGGTCTCAGACCCCAAAGCCGAAATTGACGTCTTAGAAGGAGCTCGTAGTCAACCCACCTTCACGCTGGGTGTCCGTAGGACTGAGTAGGACTCACCACGCATTTTTGTGTGTCGTCTGAGGCTTTCAAGCTTTGGAACCCCCTGAGGACAACGGCGGCTGGGCCGGCAACAGCCTCGGATGAAATGCACGAAGCTGAACCTTGAACCAGTGGATTATGCACATGGTCTTCTTCTGTTGGCAGAGGTCATCCTTGAGTACGCTGATCGCCTGCCAGAAGACATATTCTGGGTGGATACCTTGCCAGAGCATTTCAAAGCTACGGGGAAAATCATCCCAGGCTGCTTCCCGCACAGCCAGGCCGATTCTCCCTGGCGGAAAACTTGGAGGAATCAGATCGCCCATCGTCTGTTGCCTGCACTGCTTCCTTCTGTGACGTTCATCGACAGCACCGAGATTTTGGCGGATTGGTGGAAGTCGCACTGGAGCGACGGGGACTGTGTTCACTACTGTCAGGGGACGCAGGGCTGGAATGAACACGTGGCGAATGTCCTGACAGCCATTGTGAAAAAGGGGTCCGTGCGGACACACACTATTCTGCCTGATGCTTTCCCTGCAGCGGATGACCCGCGCATGGTGTTGGTGGCCGCACTGGACCGTTTCTCTTCAAGTGGCCGCATGTCCTTGTACACGGCCATCTCCTTGTGCTCCATAAGCTTGCTCGCTCTCTTGATACTTTTCCTATGGCTTTGCACCAGGCTGGTCCGTTGGATTTGCTGCAAGCCTTTGGCACCTCTTCCCACATGAATTAGGTGCCGAAGATCCTCGTACTAGCCCGCTTCGAGGCTGATGAAGATGGAGAGAGCCCGAGCATAAGCAGAATTGGTTGCCTCAAGCCGACCTTTTGTAGTGACACACCTTTCACTTCGAGATGTGGAGTGCAGATCACGTCTGATGTAGATCAGGCGCAGGTGATATCGGTAGCTGGCTAATCCGTTTCAATACCACCTCATGTTCCGTCAGCGCTCGTGCGCGTGTCCACCTTCTGAAATAGATCGGCACTAATGACCACGCCCCCCAATCAGGTGGCAAGATCTTTGGTGCCATTTTCGAGCGTAGCCCAATACAAACAGAAATCTAGCTATTCCGGGGTTCGCAATTATGGCGATGACCCTCTTGCAACCCCAAACCTAATCTCTATATGTATCTGCCCTGGTCTTCTTGGTATGTAGCTTCTTTAACACATGAGCCCCGACAGATCCTTCAAGGATTGGGCGAATGTTACTTTCGGCGAGAACAACCTGAACCAGATCAGTACATCTGAGAAGTATTTATTTGTGGGTATTATGGTACCCAATATAGAGTAAGATTATATGCTCCTTTTGGGGTATAGTATCTTATATAAGGGATATAATCTTACTAGGTTCAACCACCAAAAAAAACGCTACTCATCTAACCTGGAGCTGTCATTTTGCCAGGCGACGCCTTGCCGAGCTTTGCTTCAGATGCAGAACCCAAAGGGTCCATGTAGGTATATGGGATATACTTGGGCCTTAAAGTAGGTATATGGGAACCTATTTGGGCCCTAAGTATATACCATATACCTACATGGACCCTTTGGGGAAAGGATCAGAAAGGAAGGGCTTAGCAAGAGCAGTCCCACCGCTTGTGGCGTTGTCCTCCCATTCCAGACCGATTTTCAAAAGTTATGACTGTAAGTCAACATAATGATAGTATAGCTCTCCCCTCATGCCCTTTCCTAGCTATCTAAGCCTCCATATTCCCCCTAGCATCCCTACAAAAACATCTGTACAAAACTGAGCGAGACTGTGATTTGGGCCCTTTACGCCCGATTTGTGGCCCTAAACCCTATACCCTAAACCCTAAATCCCTAAATCCCTAAACCCTAAATCCCTAAACACAGGCTATGCAGCAGATGCTTTTCCGCAACTTCGACCTGCCAGAGGAGATCGGGCGCGTGCGCTGGCTCTGGTCGGGCAGCCCATTCTCATGACGTATTGGTGAAGACATTTGGGGGATTGTCAAACTAATGGTCCCTTTTTGGGTCCCCTATATTAGGCCCCGTATTATAATAGGGACCCAAAAAGGGACCATAATTTTGACAATGCCCCCTTTTTATGCGGAGATGTAGGAATCATCTCGTAAAATGGCAAGGGCTGTAGCTAAGAGCTAGTGCGAACAAACCTTTGTAAGGCGGGATGGCAAGAGTTTGTAGGGATGTATGGAAGCACATGTTATGGGCGGGAAGGCATACCATATGCCGCTGGTGCATTTCATAATGATAGGAATGAAGGGGCTAGCGATCTCATACCTAGATTTGTTGGGGCGAAGAGGTTTAGCGGTCGTGGGCTTGAGGTATCCAACTTTTCATGCAAGATTTTGGGCAGGTTGGCTTTAGGTCACCTGGCTTCTAAGCTCTTTGGCAGCAGGCTCACGAGATCCGAAGGGATTCGACGAACAGTCCAATTTGATTTAGATTGGTGCTTGGATTAGATGAATCCAACTCTCGGTACGAAAGGCAGAAAATGGCATGCTTTGCCTGAAAATTGAAGGATCTCATGCTCTGAAGCCTCCGAAGTGGCTTTGCCTCTTCATTCATCGTGAGTGGGTCTAGCAGCTTGAGGACGTGACTGTGTGGTGAGCTCCACTTCTTCAGGAGAAGTGCAAAAGAGGCGCCGTCTAAGTCCCAACTTGTCTTTGGCACGACCTACAGCAAGTCAAGCTAAAAGCTACTGAAAGGAAATTTTGTGCAAATCTTGGGCCCTTTCCCTGACATAGTTTTGACTTTTGCAGAGCTTAGGCCGCGAGCGCCGCTGCAGCCGAGCAGCATAAGGGGTCACAGCCCCACACTACAATGGTTCGATGTGAAGGACAGCGTGTCCGCATAGAAGCAGTGCAGTCTGTAGGAGCTTCTTGGGATCATGTAAAACTTCATGTAGAACCCAGTCCCAGTGAGGAGCTATGGGGACTTTCCAAGTGTTTGGTCGAGTCTTGTACTGAGTTTGGTGCACTGAGTTCTGCTATCAGGTTCTTTCAAATTTTACAAGGAGGACGCAGGGCTTCTTCGGATTCACCAGCAGTCAACCGGAGGTTGTAGAAGATGCTTAGGGCTGACCAGGGTTTGTATGGATTATACAGAGGTCAATAGCTTGCCGCTTAGTGCCTGGAGGATCTCAGCACGACGGTATTTTGCCTGCCCTGACAGCTGGCAGTAGTTTGCGCTGTGCAAGCAGCACTTCTGTCCACGTGGGCTTGTAGTTAGGGGGGTTTGCAGTAACTCCCAGCCCCCCATCCCCATTCCGCCTCACCCCTTCGCTTAAGCCCTGCCCCACCTAAGACGACTCACCTATCACCCACGCTACATAACCATCAGAAATCCGTTACACTATATGATCTATTTGAGCACCTACGCTTTAAACCTTTAACAGTCCCACACCAAGACCCAGAATGTCTATGTCTGTCCTACACCCCCAAACCCCACTCCCTGAAACCTATTTGATGAGAAAAAAGATGTTTGGTAAGCCGTCTCGTACCAGCTAATATGGACTGGGTTTGTCAGGAAGATAGTAGTTGCAATCATCACACAGTATCAAACGTGCCATCTTGGCAGCAGAACTGAACTGCTGCTGGTGTCTGGACTTAATTCAACATCGCCTCCGCGGCGTGGTGCTTCATGATGTTTACGTAATGATCATTTGCCTAGCGTCTACGCATAGTGACAGAGAGACAGAGAGTCACTCAGAGAGTCTTGCGGGGTGTAGCTCCTAGATGGATTTGTCAGGACCTTAGGGCAACGCATGTTTCCAGATCCTCCCTGCGCTCTCCTGGACCACACTTCATTGTTTTCTTTGCATTTGCTTTCGCAATGTGCCATCCGCACACAGCATGCGAACATGTCAGCCACATTCCCTACAATGACAACAGTGGGGGATATGGGTGCTGACCGAGTTCACAGCATGTTGCAGTTTTGCCAGACCCGCCCTCCAGCAGACGCACAGTCAGACGGCCGCCTGCAGCCAGGAGTATCCTATTTGCCGGGTGGTGCGTGGCATACCAGACCGGCCCCGCAAAGGGGAGGACCGCCGGGCTTCTGGTAGGCTTCGCCTTTGAGGGACTACAGGTGGTACAGGAAATTAGGGGAAGTAGGACGCAAGGTAGGCAGCGTACGCACACTGTATTGGGGAGCTTGCTTGAGACAGGATCTTCTATTCACCTAAAGCGAACTGCAATTTTCCTGTACATATGGTAGTTTCTCAAAATTAGCGTACCCCAATATAGACCCCAATATACTAGAGTCCTTATTATAGGGACCCCCAGAAAGGTACCCCTAAGTTTGGGAAACCTTCATATTTCCTTTGCTACACTCTGGCTTAGGATCGCCAGGTGTGGGAGTTTGAGATGCTAAGCTAAGGTTTTCTTTTTTGGGGGATCAGTTGGTACTCAACACTGTAGGTAGCTATGATTGATGGTGCACCCGAAGATGACTTTCTGTAGTCCTAATAATACAGAGAATTGCCATCCCGGAAACATATGGGCACCGCAGCGGTGCCTGCAGTCCTGGTCATTGCCTCATTTATGATACCAGAAGCCGACCGGACTGTGGAAACTTGTTTTTTTTCTTCGACCGAACTTCTAAGCCATAATGTTCCCTCTTTTGCATAGCTACCAGGAGAAATTGTGCGAGTAGCATTGCTATGACATATAAATGTCTGTGTCTGGAGTGAGTGGTGCCTGAAGCATCTTGACTCAGACCAAAACCTTACCATGGATTTCTGAGAGGCAAGCTATATGACAATGACCTGAACCAAGCCTAAGGCGCCGTCCCTTGTCACAGTACGACAGAAACAGAAACGGCATTTGACGTCACCACTCGCAAGTTGCTGTAGTTGCAAATCCGGCCGGCAGAGATTCTTAAGCATGTCACAAATCAGAACAGGGGTGAGAATCCTAAGAACAATTTGGCTGGTATGAGGACCAAAGTGATGTCCTTGCGGCAGTAAAGCGCGCTGAGACAATGATCCGTGCCCTCGAGGCAGGCCTGCAGATTATACCTACCTACCGACCTACCTGCGTACGCACGCAGCACGTGCATAGATGTAGAATATATGTGTATATATATATACACGCAGATCTATAGACACGCGTAATCTGTATTGCATGTGTGTTTCAGGAACTGTGAGGGAGTGCACTCCACCACAGGTGGAAGGCGTACCTCGCCAACGCATCCTCCTGGGCGGATTCGGTCATTGGGCTGCATTGCGGCATGCTTCAGGGTTTAGGGACTAAGCAGTGTTTGGGTTAATTAGCCCAGGAGTTAAGATGGCCTTCAAGAATCAGAGTTTAAGGACCATACCTTCGATTGCATGTTTCCGCATTTGCCCAGGGATTAGGGCTGTCACCTGGCAACTACTGGCATAGAACTACGAAAGGGTAGGAAAGACGAGACACAGTTAGGGTTACGGAGTCTAGTTAGGGCTGCGGAGGTTTACAGAGTTTGGGCTTTGTAACGAAGGGCAAGGGTGGCAGAGTTACTGTGTGCATGTCTTGTCCGTCTTCGTATTCTTCCCAGTACCTGTTCGAAATTTTCACACGCGAGAGGACCACCCCAGTTTCAAAGCCTCTCCTTGGGTGAATGTGTCGGTGCTAAAGGCATGGTCCATTTGCACGTCCCCACGTTAAGAATGTTGCTACTCTGGGGGGTTGACATACACACCCTACCTTCGGAATAGCATGCCTTTGGTATACCTTCAATTGCAATATATTTGGGTACCTGAGCGCAGATGCAGATGAATGGCCGAGGTCAGGGGGCTGCGCTTGCGCTTCGGACCGTTCCGCACTTGGCAGCAGGGCCGGGATGGGTTAGTATCTACGGTAGGGCGTAGGATTTAGTGTAGAGGGATTTAGGGTTTAGGGTCTAGGGTTTAGGGTTAGGGTACGCATGCGACGTTACAATGCGCAATATCTCCTGTAATCTCAAGGTAGCTGGCGCTTCCAACTACTAACAAGGCATTTTCAGTCATGAGAAGCCCGAGAAGCCCTTTCTTCAAAATCGGAAGCCGCAGGGGTATATATTGCGGTAACATAGGGAGAAGGAAAAGAAAATGGAAACCATATGGATTATAGTTATAGGGGTTATATGGGGATTATACGGGTTCCAATTTCGGCAGGGAGGCCGGCTCATTCTTCCACTATGTTGCAACTCACACAAGGTTATTGGCTGGGGATCTTTACATTATTGTTTAGGTCCACCAGGTGCGCTCTTGGATGTTGTAGTTGCTGTGTGGGCTTGAGCTAGCAGATTCGGCCTTACCTCAACCTTGAATGCTTATATACCTGCTCCCTTGCATTGTAACTTCGAAGATAACCGAAATGGCTTCGAAGATAACCGAAACGGTGGCTACCTTGCGTTGCCGCGTTGCTGCCTTGCCTTTCTGTCTTCATTGATTTATGAGACGAGATCTCGCGGAACAGCTCTCTCAACTTCGACAGGCGGAATGTCTCTGCTTTCTGGCGTTTCAACCTCATATGCTGATTTATTGGGCCCCGTCTTTGCGGACACCCCCATCTATATGATGACTGTAGTCTCCAAAGCCTCAAAGTTCGTAGAGTCTCTGAGCATATGCGCAACTGTCTTAGCCATCAAGGCAGGCCAGATCATCTAGCAGGCATCGAGCAATAAAGTTAGGATTGCCGCGGAAGGAACTTTATACCCAAAGTACCTAGAGCACATTCCAGGATGTTGATTGTAATGGAAGGGGAACGTAGCTATGCAGCGCTATCTCCTGTTGACAACTCATCCGGTAAGGTTTCGCAGCAGGAGTGAATCGCAAATTGTGACATCGGACGTCCTTCCTTAACATTACCCTACTTCTTACCTATTTCCCTCGAAAGCTTGTAAACTCAAAGCCGGCCCTCAGATCACCTATCTTCAGCACAATCCCTAATTCGCAAAATTCATCTGATGCAAGATCCTAGTCTTAGGCACAGTCCTCACAAGATGAAACAAGTTGTGGCCTAAACATCCCTTTCAAAAGACACGGTTGCAACTATGAGGTGCTCCAGTCGAAGGAGCCTTTGGCAGGAGGTCAGCGGGTCGCGCCTAGGGTTCGTGGAATTTACCGTCTAGGCTTTAAGTGTTGGGAGTTAGGGCCAGGTTTTGAGTGTTCGGGTTTGCGCGGTGATGTGGAGGTTGGGTAGGGTTACTGGACTTTAGACCAGGTGCTTTAGGCTGAGGGTCTTGCAGCTTCACTGGCATGGAGACCCTAGGGCTTTTGGGGCAATGCCTGTTGTTGTAATCTTCTCAGTTGCAAGTTTTCCAAGGTTTCTGCGGAAGTTCTGTAGGAAAGGGCTCTGTTGCATGATGCCTTTCCAGAGACGTTGAACCAAGACCTTCACAGTTTGGTAGAAGCTCACCCTCTGTTAGGGCTCTTGATGAAGCAGGCATCTTCATCATGTCTACAGGGTCGGGGCAGACGGGGAATCATAGTTTCACGCAAACTCCATAACTCGGCAGTCTTTGATGAGGGACAAAATTGAAAGAAGGCGATTAATGCACATCTGCTTATACAGGCCTTTACCTGCAGAGGAAGCAAGTGCCAATTTGGAAGGTGTGTTCCTTGACCATCCAACTACTGTCTATAAGGGCCTAAGTACCCGCTATCGGGAGCCCTAAAACGCGATTAAGGGTAAGAGGAGGTTTAGGTTTAGGTTATAGTCAGAGAAGGCCGAGCCAGAGAAGAGAAATTCGCATCGCCCAGCCTCAAACCTGGCATGCAAACAGATTGCAGGTATGATTCTATGGCCCGTAAACAAAAGGGCCTCTAGATCTTCCCTCTTCAGAATACTGAGGTCCTTCTCATAACAGCCTCCCAAGAAGCATGATTTTGGGACGTAGCCCTCAAAAAGCTATCCGTGCCCTGGCTTGATGGCCTCAGGGGTGGTCTGCAGCGGTTGGGTTCCGGGCTCGAAGGCGGGCCACTGTGTTGTCATTTTGGTTGGCGCATGGGCTGTTGCATTGGCTCCCCTGCGGGGGGCTACGCTTGCTAAGTAGTGCAGGTGTTACAAATTCATTGAAAAAGGTGACGGCATCACCTTAGCCGGGTGCCTCGTGCTTGGGATTCAGACCCGCGATGTTGACAAGCATCTCTGCAAGGGATTATCTTGAGTGGGCTGACGTAGTGTCACTCTTTCACTTCAACCATCGCTCAACAAATCCTGCTATTCCAGCGCCCCATATTGTGGGGCCTGAAGCTTCTAAAAACAACTTGATATAAGCCCGTTTACTACATCGCACTTATGTTGCCAAGCAAGGATGTTTGGGCCCTGCGCTGCAGGTCATCGCGGAAGCATTGTCACGCTGACCACGATTTAAGAAAAGGTTCCAGCAAAAAGGTCACGGGCCTTGAACCCTGAATTATAGGCAGGCCTGAAATCCCTGAGATGTCGGCCTCATCAAGCCCGCCGCCAGGACATCCCGCAGGAGATTTCCGACGGGGGCAGGAGCACGGTCTGCTTCTCAGACAGCCAATTCTCGTTTAGCAGCCGCATGGATGAGTCTTGCATTGGGCGTCCTAGCAATGGCCCACCTGATACGACCTGAAAACATTAGCTTTTGTTGTACTGTCCTCATGCAACCCGTCAGGGCTATAGCCCCTACATGTCCTAATAAATCACCAAGAAAGGAACCCTTCCGACACATCTGAACCTTACAACCCCTAGATAGCCGCTCAAGATCCCTTGTCGCTCTAGGTCTATGAATAATACCTACCTTGGGGCCCTAAAGTCTATGAATAGTACCTACATGGAGCTCTGGGGTATAGAAGCCAGTACTAGCCATCCAGGGCAGACGCGGATGTGCTATCGGGGACATAGTATGGAGTTTAGGGTTATGGTTTTAGGTCTATACAGATCCCCACCCCGCACCCCTAGCCCCTAACCTACACCCTGTATATCCTAAAGCCTCCCGTGCATGATCCTAAAGGCTACGTATTAGGGTATACAGTACCTAAACCCCAAAAGTATGTAAAATAATAGCCCTGAACCCATAATAATAGCCATAAAAGGCCATTATTTTACATAATTTTGTATACGAGGACCCCAGGGTTAAGGGTTCGTACCTGGGGCCCACGGCTTCGACCTCCCTAAGCCCTAACCCTAACCCCTACCCTCGAGGCCCATGGTTCGTAAAGGGGTTTTGGTAACCCCAACCCCCAAAGTTAGGACCCTAGAACCATCATATGATAGTCATACAGTCCTAATTTTGGGGGTTGGGGTTACCAAAACCTCTTTATTAATGATTTCAACCTAAGCCCTTTGGAGGCGCTGCTATGGTGCCATGGTGCCCGGGATGATGTCGTTGAGCCGCGCCTAGCAGCAGAACAGGCGAAAGCTCTCAAGGCCCATGGTTCGAACCAACCCTGAGCTCTAAACCCCCGGACTCTAAACCCTACGTATGATATAGGGTTATCTTGGGATATATAGGGTTATGGGGGGCATGATATGGAGTTTAAGGTTGGAGTTTAAGCTTTGGGGTTGTTGGGTTTAAGGCTTGGGGTTTGCAGGGGGAGGGGCTTGTAGAGTTTTAGGACTTATGTTTTGGGATTTCGAAGCGCAGTCTGTTCTGGGATGGTGGATGGTGTCTGGGATTTCCTCAAGATCAGGGTGTTTTTGCGGTCGTCTTAGAATACTTCCAGACCTTCAGGACATGGAATTGGCTCTGAAATGGCTCCCAGGTAAAGGTCCTGTCTTTACGCCAGTGTTGTGCAGCTGCTTCAACGTGGGTACAGGGGCCCGCGACTTGGTAGCGGAGCGGATAACCTTTCATGTGGTGCTGTCTTTCGGGCGGATACCTTCTTTTATGTCAAGTTTCTGCGCATATTGAAGGTACTGTACTCAATTGTTTCGGGGTGCCTTGTTTAACTTAAAGTTGTTTGTCAGCGTTATTGATTTTGGGTCCTGCCGCTTCCGCTCAAGATTAAACTTGCTTTCCTTTTGAAAGGGAATCGCTTTTGGTTCCCAGGGCTCGGGAGATCCTACTAATCAATACTGAAACTGAGGCTGACCCCTCAAATTGTGTAGGTGTACCGCCTAAAGAAGGGATACTCAAAATTGGACTTCGGGCCCGGGATCTCAGCAACTAGGACAGGATTGCAAGCATGTTGGGGGTACAATGGGCCCTATTTGCAGACGGGATTTGGTAAAAGGCCTTGCCCTATCTGCAAACGGAGCTTTGCACATGTGCACTCACTTCTCTGCTACTTAATTAGAGATCCTTAATATCAGTCCCTATTCATTGAGGGCTGGGGGAAAGCCCCGCGTGCAAACAAGATTGCGTTGTAGTTTCAAATGAAAAGCAGTTGGACCACGGCTTGGGCCAGGTAGCTCTGGCAGAGTTTTGCACAAATCAGCATCCCAAAACAAAATGCGGCGGTCCTCAGCAATTTCGCCTAAATTTCGCACAATTCAGGACCCCACACTAGTCAGGATTCGACATTAGCAATGTCTTTACATCCCGTAACCCTACGTCATCAGACCTACATCCTAATGCCTGAACCATTCGCTGCAAGCCTACACCCGGTAAACCCTAATGTAGACCTCTGATTCCCTTCCCCTTAATGGGAATTAGAATAGGAATCCTAATATTAAGGCGCTGACAAGGAGGGGGTTCTTTCTCACGGGTCTATAGTACTAAGCCCTATAAGCCGTGATTTGGAGGAGGCAGAGGTCAATCTGCGCTTCGTGCTGTTTCCGGAGATGCAGTCACTGGGAAGAAGTTTGGAATAGCTTACGGTCAGGACTTGGGGTTTTCGGCTTATGGTTTATGCCAAATGAACGTCGGGGCTTCCAAAGCTCGACAATCTAGGAACCCGGCTGTTTGGCTTGGGAATTTGATGTTCAACTTGAAGTATCTGTAGTGGGTTCCAGGTCAGCTTATGGAAGGGTATGTAGCCATGCCTCAAAGAGGCATGTGCTCTTATCTTCGTGTTTGTCCGTAGAATCACCTCGAATCGTTGCCTTGCCTTGCTATTGTAGACAGGCGTTGGACATCTCCTGCAGGTGGGTTGGCAATTTCCTCGCATTGTGGATGCAAATCTTGTGTCAGAGGGCTTCACCAGGTGACCCATCATACGAAGAATGTATGTACGACCTGTTTAGCAGACCTGCAACCAAAACAATAAGCCCCTGCCACCTTTCTCGAAGTTCTCTAACAAGGGAAGTCACACTTGTTCTCCGGAACGTGAAGAGAGCTGCGGGCGAGCCTTGCGGCCAGCCCAATCCTCAACAGATCGACCCTAGACCACCTAAATCTTCAGAAACATGCTGGTGCTTCTCAATCTGGATTGGTTTTAGGCTCTCTCTAAAAGAAATACATGATTTTGGGTGGGACACTGCTACGGAGCGATACCAATTTCACTCAGGTTCGAGTTGGCCTCCCAAGCCCTGGCGGAGATCCGTCGCTTCATCACTGAGCGCCTTGCCGCGGCGGTGGCGCCGCCGGCGGAGGAGCCCCCGCCCGACGAAGGCCTCCCCTGAGGGGAATCCTGGAATCTGGGTACAAATGTATCCGTATAGTGGCCGGTTCATTCTTTGGGAAAGAACGTAGGGTTATGTGGGGATTCGGGAGGTTTTAAGAACTTGGGTTCTGGGCTGAGGGCTTCTTGACGATGTTTGTTGATGCAAGAGTGGCCTGAAGTATCTGGGGGAGTGCGCCCCGGGTTCTCAGGTTGCTAAAGAGAGAACGAATGTAGGTTATTACTCTGACTGTCAGACGTTGTAATGATGATTTTTTGTGGTTTTGATTGTCATTCATTGCGGCGAGTGAGATGCAGGTTCCCTGGAACCGGGCTGATGTGAAGTGAAGCGACCATCGGCATGCTCTCGCATCCTTCTACAGGAGAAGGTGCAACCAAAGCTCCAATGTGTAACGAGCTAAGAGACCTTCCACTTCACAGGCGTAAGCAATGACAGCGGGGTTTGTCATGACAAGAACCGCCTTGTGAATAGCACAGCTCTAGCAATGATACTTGCGCTCAACTGACGAGATGCTTTTGTCTTCGCACGCTTATGGCCGTCGCCATTTGAGTTCGGAGATGCTTCTTAGTACTTCAATTTCCGGTGCCAGCAGCGACTATTGCTATTCTTGGGGCTAGAAGGCTGCGATACCTGATTGGGGACATTTTAATGTGCGAAGCAAGCCCCCTTAGAGCCCCAAAGACTGCGATGCATTGAACCTAAAGCTTAACGATGATGCATGATTTTTGGTACTGCTGCGAGACCTGCGAGAGGATGCCATCGTACACTCCAGTTTCACAGCTTCGTATGTTGCCACGGGCGTTTCTCAGACAGAGGGCCCTTGCAGAACCTGAATGTACTTGGGGCCTACCTGGCCCCAGCAGGGACTACTCTGAGAAACTCCCCCATGTCTCACAGCCAGCGCGCCAAGCGCAGCACAGTGTTAGGAATTCGGCGTTTGCGTAGGCATGTGCTCAGCTTGTAGTGTTGAATGAGTCTTAATAAGCGGCTTCTGCATGGTGAGTCCGCCTTCTTGAGGCTTGTGAAGGGGCTTTAGCTTTGGTACATTTGCAAGTTTCAGTCTGACGAGCTAGTGCTAAGGCTGGGCATGGTTTCTGTACTAAGTTGAATAAAGGGATCTCTTGAGCCATCTAAAGTAAATGTTGGCCATTGTTTTCCCGTCCGCTTGGCCTGACAGAACCACATCTGCAGTCAGCATCGCACACGGCGCGAAGAGGCCAAAAGATAGGTGCCGTGCAGCATTGAGTGTCTTTGAAGCGCAATGCTCACCTATCCGTCCATGTACGTACACTGCCTGCTGCCAAAGACACTGACCTGACATGCCATGCCGATGCCCGAAGCATTTAGCACATAATCTCTTAGGACTCGGCCTGTCCAACCCATCCGAGATGTCGCTGAAGATCTTCGAGATCGATGGTACCTTGCGTGGATGCGAGGGGCAGATATGGGATCGCGTCAACGGCTACAGGTGGGCACGTTTGCTTCCTCCGTTGGTCTTTGAAGTAGCAGCCGAACGCAAGCAAGTTCGAGCATGCAAGCTTTTCTGTGCAAACTTTAGATGGGGGTGTGCATGCTGTGACGACTCTTCCTGTTTGATAGCTCCAGATAAGAGCAATCTTTTGAGCACATGGTATGCGCGAGCATCCGAGCTCAAACGTTGCCACTTGACTTGTATGGGCTTGTGGGCCTGAGGTATATGACCCAAAAGAGTCTCCGGGGAGTTCTGCACATGCAGGTGGTGGAAGAACGAGCTGAGCGAGAAGGAGGGAGGAATGGAGAAGTTTGCGGAGGGCTACAAGATCTTCGGTTTCAACAAGACGGAAGGCTGGCTGCCTGCACCATGTAGCACATGAGCCATCTGATTGTGCAAGCTGGGAAGTGGGCACTTTCCCCCACACCCTCCTGCATTGCATGTGGAGCGGACGCTAATGTGGCACTCTCTTTGAACTTGGTTCCCCGCTAGCAATAGGGCTCCTAGAAAATCAGAAGTTTGGCGTCCTCAGAAAGGGCGCTGGGGATTACTTTGAAGGGGATGGTCTGGATTAGGGCCCCAAAACGCATTAAACAGGGTCTTCCCAACAATGTCCTAGATTTGATTACGCGGCGGCCCACACACATTGAACAGGGTGTCCTCATTTCACAGCAGCGCAACCTTAAAGTGCACCAAGGAAAGTGCCAATGGTAATTCAATGATGTAATCATAGTAATGATCGCAATGATAGTAATCATAGTAATAATAGTAATAAGTACTAATCGTAATAGTATGCATCAAGCATTCCCGGAGTTTTTTTGGATCAGCAAGCTGAGGCCGCCCTTAGACGTATAATCCCAACAGCTCAGAAGTCTCTGAACTTACTGGGGGTTAGTCGGGAACGACGGAAGAATTATATGGGCATTGAATAAGGGTTATATAGGGATTGTATTCCCTTCTTCCCTACTAAGTACCAGTAAGCCCAGTCATCTGAAGGTGGTTACATTTACCGCGAGTGGCTGCCCAACGCCAAACAGGTGTTTCTGATCGGTGAGCCAGGATCTTAGACTGGTCCCATGTAAGGTATAGGGTCACTGTATCATTTCTATGTCAAACAGAGTCTTTGGGCAACTTGAGAGGTCAATCATGTTGGATCTCCCCCTGTGTAAGTTCGACTTGTATATACTGTGAGATGACCGTAGACCCTACTGTAGACTCTTCATTGATGCACTCAAGGTTCAACGGATGGAACAATTCATTGCCCTTGGAGAACGAGGGCTTTGGACGCTGGAAGGTGTTCCTTAAGGACAAGGACAGCACTCACTCACCTGCAACCCAAACCCCTTCCCTCATCTCAAGAGCTGGCTACATGGAGAACCTAGTACACTACAGTATATTGTAGCATATTATGGTATATTATATATTATAATACAGGATAGTAAAGTATACTATAATATAATATAGTATATTTTACTATATTATAGTATAGTATTCCCATGGTTTATGAGATGTTACTGTATTGCAATGTTGGGGCTGGAACACATTCCTCATGACATGCATGTCACCACAGCCCTTAGCCGCAAGCCTGTTGGTGCTCTGACAGTGGTGAATTTCTGAACTGGCTCATGACTCCGAAGCGCGGTCATCAGATGAGCCATAGTCTAAACTCCTTAAAGGAGGATTATATAGGGGATTATACAGGGTT
>CAJNIZ010004447.1:84151-99133 GCA_905231905.1 Symbiodinium pilosum | reverse complement strand
GTTTAGACAGTAGCTCAGATGATGCTTCTCAGAACCGCTCTTCTCCTGCATGTCTCTCTGAGTGCAAGCGTTGGAATGAGATGAGCGTAGAGGAGGGCAAAGGAGACACTCTAAGGAACCCTGCGCAGGGCCTCTTGCAGTTGTTTGCTTACTGGTTCTTAGTAGGGAATACCGGAATCTAATCCCCATATGTTTCCTATATAATGTTTTTCTTATTTCCTACTAACCCTAAACCCCATACATACAATACTTCCTGATTCCCTAGTAACCCCCGTAAGTTCGGGCGGAGGCAGAGAGTTGAGATCAGGATGGGCCTTCTCTGAGTCTCTGAAAGGATTATATGCTGCGGGCAAATAGGGAGGGGTGTGGGTAACATTAGGGTCCAGGGTTAATAGTAATAGTAATAACTGAGAATAAGGAAAGGAGTAGGAAGTATAATAGTAATAGTAGTACTTATAATAATAGTAATGCAAGCCGGAAATCTCCAAAGAACAAAGCCACAAATGAGAGCTCCTTCGGCCCAAAAGTTTTATAGGATGCTAAAAGCCTCCAGTAGAAGTTCGCAAATATTCCTGGAATTTAGGCGCGCCTCTATACATTGGGCATTGTTCCTGAAACTTATAAAGGCTTCAAAACCCTAAACCCTAAAGCTCTGAAGTCTAAATCCCGAAGCCCTATAAACCCTAAATCCCTAAACCCTAAGCCCTAAAGCTCCTGCACATGCAGCTTTTGGCCAGGAGGATGGAAGCCCTTTCATTCTTCACAAGACCCAGCTGAAGGCCGGATGATACCTAATCTCCTCCCCCTAATGTCAAAAACCCCGCCCGCCCTAAAACGGAATATTCCCCATATATTAAAATATACCACAACTGGAGTATTTGATACTAGGGGGTGGGGGTATAATATTTCGGGGAGGAGATTACTGGTCAACATGGCTGAGAGCCTCAGCTCTAAGACGCGATGCAATATCTTGAATGCAGGGTTGTTCAGTGCGTACAGTACATTAGGAGTATAGACCGATGCGTTGTCCTTTTGCTTGTCCCGCGAGAACTCAAAGGCAAGACAGGCAGCTATTGCTGAAGCAATGCCTTGTACAGGCAGATTGCATTTCACACATGCTCCGATACATTGTCTTTCTTCCTTGGGTTTGTCGTGTGAGCCGCCAACATCTCTTGACATACGCACAGCAAGTTGGCTGATACTGTATCTACCTTCCGATTCAACAACGTCGCCGTTTAAGGGCACTGTCAAAGTTCGAGCCCAATGAGCCTGGGAGGGATTTTTTGCGAACCGTGTTGGCTCCGAAAGCTCCAGGGGCCTTATGGACCTCCAAGGCCTGCAATGGGGCATTGAACCCACCACCCTGTAGCCGGTAACATGTATACCCGAGGGTGGGCTTCACCAGTTCCTGACCCGACCTTCTTGCGCAGCATAGCTCCGCACGTCTAAATCGAACCAAGCAAAGCGCCCTAGCAGTATTGATCATATACCATCTATCTCCTTTCATGCTATCAAAGACAGGTTTATGCAAAGCGGGTACATTCCTGCATCTTCGGGAGGGGGTTAGAAATGAGTGGTCGAGGCCTTGGGCACCGCCGAAAACATGCTTACGAGAGATTCTTCAGACACCTGACCCTAGATCGTGATGAGCCTTGGCCCTGAACCAAAGACCTAAAAACGCAGGCCTTACTTTGAAGGCTGTTGACATCTGAGTCCGTACAGTCCGTATTCCGTAGTAGCGCATGAAAATTCTAGTCCATTAGCACCCTCAAGCTAAACAACCCTAGATGCACAACCTAAAGCCCGAATCCATAAACTCGCCCCCTAAATCCTATTTTTCCAAGCCATCCCCTAAACCCAGAGCTTTAAACTCATACCTCAATAGTCGCGTAGTACTCTGTCCGCGAACTTCTCGAGAAGCGCGTCTGGAACCAGGTTCGAGTGGAGGCCAATGATGGCAGCTGGCACGACCGTGTCCCTGCATGGACTGCAGTTGGGGTGCGGGGTTAGGATGTTGGGGTTTAAGATTCAGGGTTTGGATGTCAGAGGTTTAGTGATTCGGTCTTTTGTTTGGGAAATCTGTGGTGATGGCGGCCCAGAAATGTAAAAGGCAGCCTGGAATCTCAGCCCAAGGTTTGAATTCCCCGGGAATAGTGCTCTCCTGAGTGCCATCTGGACGGTTCTGGCAATAACGGTGGTCTTCAGAGAACAGGCAGTGCCAATCCACCACTACAACGACTACTAAGCTATTGGCTTTGGTGTTTGTAGCTGTATGCAGTGAGTAGCCACCGCTAGTGATTCGCAATGCTCGGCAGTCAAAGCGATCTTGCAAATGCAGACCTAAAAAAGCAGACCAATCAAGTAGCGCCACGGGAAGGCCTTACCCTGGCTGAGACGTTGTAGCGAGAGACGCTGAACCGAGCTCAGCCCAAACCAATCGACTGCAAGCTGTGATCCGCACCTAGCACCCCTATTATTACCCCGATTACTACCAATATTGTTACCCACCATTATTACCCCTACTACTACCGTTGCCCCTATTGTTACCCCTGTTGTTACCAACTATTATTACCCCCGTTACTACCCCATTATTACCCTTATACCCTAAACAAACCGTGGCCAAGCTAAAGCTAACGCTGTAAATTGACGACCAAGAAGCCCTGAGCTCTAGCTGCGGGCTGTTTAGGGTTTTAGGGGTTTAGGGGCTTAGGGTTTTAGGGTTTAGGGGTTTAGGTGCTTAGGGGTGTTGGGGTTTAGAGTTTAGGGGTTGAGGGTTCCGGGTTAACATATGTGGAGAATCAATACTTGATATTGGCAGATTTCTGGAGTAAAGCGTTACTGGAGCTAGGCTCTCGGCCATTGGCTTTTACACATACCCCTATATCACCCTTGTTACCCTGAAATAACTCCTATTATTGCCCCTAGACCCTACACCCTAAGTAGTTTCCATTTTCTTTTCCACCCCTGAACCCTAAACCCCTAAACCCCTAAACCCTAAACCCCTATACCCCAAGCCTAAACCCCTAAACCCTGAATAAACCAGGACCAAGGTGGCCTGGCAGGATCACAGCCGGGGCCCCAAACCGAAGCGTTTTTTACCCTTTGCGAGTTTGGGGTTTAGGGCTTAGGGTTCAGGGTTTAGGGTTCAGGGTTCGGGGTGTACGGTTTAGGGTTTAGTGCTAGGATATGAGTGGATAAGGCCTCTCTGGGCTTCATAGGTATTCCTCAAGGTCTCATTGAGTTTTCAGGCCAGGGTTTGGGATTCAGATTTCTCAGCATGGTTGCCCTTGTTCGGGGTTGTTTGGAGGCTTTTCACGCAACCTTCAGCATCCGTGGCAAACCATGGGCACCCTAAAGCCCCAACCTAACTTATAACTACAGGGTCTACATATGTCTTAAGGCAGCAACGCACCCCACTTTGTTTGGTAAACTTTTTGCAATGTGTGAAGGCCTTTCTGTCTTGCCAGAAAAGCTCCAACATATCCTCGATAGCTTTCGGCTGAAGAATTGCCCACGGTGATATTTCAAATCCGAGTACATGTCTGATGTCTGCTGTCTACTTGACACCCCAGCACCCACACGAAAATTTTCTTTGGGCGCAAGTATTGTAGGCACCTTGTTTGCACCTGCTGGGCTACAAAGCCAGGCACCAACCTTTTCAACGGCGTCTTCTGGGAGCCTCCGCAGGAGGAGCAGTACAGAGACTGTGCTGCAATTCTTTTCGGAAGCTGCTCATTGCCTGTTGCATAGCTTCCTTCAGCGTTGGCCCACGAAACAGAACATTTGTTCTTTACTTCGGCTGTGTGGGAAAGCTTGTTATGGGGTAGGGATGCATTTAGGGAGGAGTGTAAGGATTGAGAAGAGCGCCATTCACCTGTATAAGCAGAGTGGTCTGGCATCTGCTGGGGTCAAAATGATTCAGCACAGCTTTTCAGGTCTCAGCGACTCCTTTTTACAGATAGCCCTGGGTTGAAGCTTCCCAAATTGAAGTTCCTTGTTCGACTCAGGAAGCGTTGTCTTAGCTAAATAGGACCTGGGAAGAAGCCTGCACTCCCGACGTGACGCTTTCAGTGCCAAGGCTTCAAGCATGCCCGACCGGAGAAGCCCGCAAACCTCAAGATCTACGAAGCGCACGTAGGCGTGTGCTTGGGCCGGGCTTCTAGGAGTCGAGGTGCGGGCTTGAGAGCTCACCCGTACTTCCACTGGGTACTGACTAGCTTGGTGAGCTTGAAATGATTGTAGACTGGTGCTTTTGCCTGTTTCCCAGGCAAATGTGCATTTCCGGAATCCCAGTCAAGAAGTTTTTTTACGTTTCAACATGTGTTTTTTGCAGTGTAAGTAAGGAGAATGGTTATCCTGAGGCTTTGGGCTTCAGCCTTTGTTTTCGTCCGCTAAAACCTCCAATTTTTTGGGCTAGCAAGCTTGATCTGGAGTATGACCCTCAGCCCTACTGTACTCAGAGTAGTTTCCATTTTTTCATTATCTCCTCTATAACCCAATACCATTGTCTTTTCCAGTATCCATGTGGGAGCAAATTTATTAATCAATTTACCAATGGTGCCTGTAATCCGTACGCAAGCTATGTCCTGCTTGCCTTCCGCACAAACGAATAACTGCCTGTGTGGGGGACCGGAATGGGAGCCTTGTACATAACACACTTCTGCTGCTGAGCAGGGTCTTCAGGTCAGCAGGAGGAGAACAGCAATTTCTGCTCGTTTCTGACCCCCGTACAACTATAAGGTGAGTTACCTCAACACTAAACACCTTGTCTAAAGTATTCAGTTTCCATGCACAATTCACAATGCCCATACTCGCCCCTATCGGTAAACCTGGCATGCCCAGCAAAGGAAGAGTTTGTTGATTCGACCCGTACATCGCAGGGCTTTGGGGAAACCATTCGGGAGTCTCAAGGTCAGGTGAAAAGAGGTTTCTGAGGATTTGTGATTGTTTAGAGGGAAGGTAAGAGTGTTTGATGAAGATGTTATATATACATATAAATATATCAAAAATATATGTATATATGTATTATACGGGTGGGAAACTTGCAGATGGGACCACTCCCCCGCAGGCTTTATTGTTGTACCTGCCAAAACCATCTTGAGCAAGAATTCATAACGTTATCTGGGTCCAAGGTGTAATAATGACCATAGCTTGATATCTGGAGAAGCCTGGGTTGCTGACGAGGAACTGTAATGAAACTACCATGATACAGCAACCCTATATTTACTACCTACAGACCCATGATATGGTAGTTTAGTTTAAGCTCCTTACCAGCAGCCCAAAAAACGTCATGAAAGAAGGCTCCCTATTTGGGTTGCTTGGGTGGGCCACCCCCTGCTTGGATTCTCCTCATGAAGGGAATTTCTGGAAGTCAGATTGGCGAATCCTCAAACTTCCCTAAAGCATGTGCCCTGTACTATCCCGAAACGCTAAGACCTATACCTGAAACTCCTCAACCCAGAAACCCACTAACCCCCTCTCTAATTGAACCCTAAGCAGTACGCATCCCCCAAACCCCAAGCTCTATGGATTTTTATGCAACTCTACACATAAACATCCCCTACGCAAACCCCTCACATACCCTAAACCTTAAACCCTAAACCTGAAACCCTAAACCGTAAACCCTAAACCCTAAACCCTAAGCCTAAACTTTGGTTGCCAGGTATGGGATCCGTGGAGCCCAAGGTGGCCACTTATGTCGAGTTTGCGGAGACTCCCGGCCTAGCAGTCTTTAGGGTTAAGGGTTTGGGGTTTAAGGTTTAGGGTTTGGGGTTTAGGGTTTAGGGGGAGTAAAAGGGGACCCCCAAAACAGGGAACCGCAAGAATATTGTAGGAATATAACAGGAATATACCTACTGTTGTCCTTTTTCCCCACTTTGTTCCTACTATATTATTGGGGTTGACGGCTTGGGATTGCATTTTACTCCCTTTAGTTCTGAGGTTGAGGGCTGGTTCTGCGTGTATGTAGGGTTCCCTTCACCTGAAGCAGCAGTGGGGAAGAAGTGAGTTCTAAAAACTTTCAGTTTCCAACCCAAAGGCTCCCATAGCATGCAGCTGCTTTGTTATAATGACCTTCAATGGTATATGGTCTTCATAGTCTGCGCCACCAGCGACCTTCGTGGAACATGCCATGAGCCACATGAATTGGAAACGGCATCTACCTTTGAGAGTTCTTCCCTGCTAGAGTGGGCTCCTTCCTACTTTGCGACGCTTTGATTTTACAATGCAACTGCAAAGAGCATTTGCAGGCTAGCAAGTTGCAAGACCACGAACCAGAAGGAACAAAGGTCAGTTCTTGTTTCACAGCTCTCGCCCCTAGAAAAGGGAAATGCAAGTTTTCCTTTTCAAAATATGCCCATGTAAGCGTCCAAGCAGACAGCCCTGATCCCCCTATGTACCACGCTAGGACCCTGAAGATATCCTCCTTGTTGGGAAACTCACAGTTTCCGCATCCCAGTAATGTGCTGCCGCGCATCAAGCGCATGGGCTACAACGCGGTTCAGCTCATGGCTGTGGCAGAGCATGCCCATTACGGCTGCTTTGGATATCATGCCGCTTGGTCACATGGTTATTTGTTGGAGTGTTTAGGGTTATTACCCGATATACAGAATCAAATGGAAAAATGGAACATGAAATGGAAAGTGGGCTGATACAAGGTATATAGAGATGATGTAGTGTAGAAGCAGGAAGATCCTCCTTGGAAATCCTGGATCCGTTTTAGACGTCCCCGTCATCACCCTAATGAGTTTCAAGCCAGGCTCTCCTTGTGTGTTGCAGTTGCAGAGTACCACTGGTATCACGTTTTGATATGCAGGAGTTTTTGTCGCAATAGTATAATGCGTTGTAGAACTATCACTTGATTGTCTAGGAGCTTCCAAGCTCAGAGTCCTCGTGAAGCTGCTTAGATTTGTCCACGACAGCTTGCATTACCAGCCCGATCCTTTAATGCAGTTTGCGTAGAGCTCTGGTTTCAATAACGATTCCTGCAGCCATTTCTCAAGCCAAGCTACTAGTACTAGCCCTGTGCAATCCACACTATACTTGGCCATGCAGCGGCGTCAGTGTGTGGCCTTGTGCTTCATATTTCTGCTAGCAGGTGCGGGGCTCTCGAAGGGATAGTCTCATTCGAGCCTCTTTGTGCTCTTCCCCCCTTCACACTTTAAGGGCCTTAATATTAGGATCCCTATCATAATCCCTATTAAGGGGAGGGGGTTTGTTAACCATGGGTCTACATTACAGGTAAGGGTTTGACACTCAGCCCATGCCGGCAAATCCCGGCACTCTCCCAGTGTTAGTCCTCCAGGCAGAAAAGTTGCTTTGTTCGTAGCTGCAGACTGGTATTCGCATAATTACTGGAGGCGTGTTGACGAGTGGATGATATAATCCTTCTAGGGAGTCCATTCCTGTTACTAGTAGTCTACAACTGCTACCTCCAGCGCAGAATGCTGAGTAGTTGCCCTTCTAGTTTGAGCGCTATGCCCTTAGCATCCCGAAGCCCTATAAACCCTACAAACCCTATAAATCCTATAAACCCTATAAACCCTATCCCCAAAACCCTAGAACAGGCGCAGAAGCTGCTCGGACTGTTGAGTCCGCCAATGTCATGAACTCCTTGGTGCTGCATAGCGGGCGCGCGTCTGAGGGGTTTGAGGACGAGATGGCGCATGAGGTGGCGAAGGGTAAAAGCGATAGGATTTAAGGAATAGGGTTTTGGGGTCATGGCTTCGAATTCAGAAGTAGGATTCAGGGTTAAGGGTCATTGAGGTATTAACAAGAATCTAGGGGTATCTCAAAGCGGGGGCCATAGTTTAGCCCTCCCCAGGTGGCGGTTGGAAGCTCCAGCCTTATACCTTCGACCAAGTCTTTGATGCGACACCTGGAATCTCTAAATTCAAGCACGCAGGACGTGCTTGATGGCAACGTCTTCTTCCGGGTGAAGTACTGTATGTTAACATGCCCCGTCATGTGGGTCAAGATCATTTACCACTCCTGGCTCGCTAAATCCGGAGCCCAGAAGATTGTGAGCGAGTCCTTTGGAACGCGAGGCAAGATCGACAGGCTGCCGACAGTGACTCCACTGTTTTGCATGATGCCTTTTGTTCTTCTGGTCCTTCGCTTCCTAGTCGTGTGTAGAGTCTAGAGGTCCTCCGAAGACTAAAGTCAGGTCAGCCGGCCGCTTGCCGATACCTTCCGTGGGACCATGCGCAAGACCGTCTTTACCTTCCTCAAGGCCTCAAGGTTACAGAGCTTCACAGATCAGGTTCTCTGAGAATTAGGGGTTCCTGGAAGCCTCAGATTTGGGAGCGTTCTTGTTGTCTCCCCAATTGCTTGAGGGGACCCGAGAAGTATCGGCCATAATCGTGGGTCCTGTTTCTTCCATGATGAAAAAAGGGATGCTTAGTACCAAGCACGGATGAAAATCTTAACGGATCTTCGCACATGCCCCATCTGTGTTGGCAAGCTATTGCAATATGAAAAGTTGCCATTCTGCCAGCTCCAAAGTTCTGAGATTGAGAGTGGTCAGACTAAAATCACACCAAGAATCAAAAGTAGGTACTGCTTGTGATTCTACCAATAATTACTTCGTAGTCAGGAAAACTCTGACGGTAATCACAGATCGCGGAAGCTGCAACTAGCTTTCTTCTTTCGTTGGTCTCTTCCGTCCATGCAGGCAAGTCCTTTTCATTGGGTGCGCATTACTGATCCTGCGGAGTGAGTGGCGCATTCCTTATTTCTATGATCTGCCCTATGCGTGCCAGAAGGTGTGAATAGGCACGAGCTTCTAGACTTTGTGGAAGGTGATCGATAACAGCCTCGTTCAGCGTGTTTTGCTGAGCCTCTTCTTCGCGACCCTGGGCACTCATTGGAGTTCGGGGTTTGAGGTTTAGGCCTTCACCCAGCCCTGAATCCGAAACTGGTTGAACCCTAGGAGCCCTAAACCCCAGCGCCTGAACGGCAGCCAATGAGAACCCTGTAGACTGTTAGCATGAAATCTCTCCATACTGACGTAATGGCCTATAATAACTTCAGCCGGCTCTCTAACCCCTTAGTACATCCAGGTCCCACAAAACAAGTAGTCCGATCTTCCAATTCGTCACCCTAAACCCTATAATCTCTGAAACTGGAAGCCTTAGACCTTGACCCAAAAACCTTCTCTCCAAACCTTGCAGACAAAAAGGTTGAGTCCTAAGCCCTAACAACCAAGCGGTGCGCCTGAGCACCCTGAACTTTAGGCCTCTGGGGCTCTTCCGAGTCTTGACCAAGATGTCTCCTCTCGGCCTTTGCTTCCTCAAGCAAGCATGGAAGGACCTCGAGGAGTCTGGGCCAAGTGAAAATTAGTTTTCAGATGTAGTTGCAGAAGTCAGGGTTTAAAACATTTGCTTTAGGGCTTACGCAGGTTCATGGGTTTGCAGGAAGTCCGCGTTGTTCAGGGTCTAGAAGAACCTTGCTCGGAAGCATGCTCGCTTGTCTCACAGCGTTGCCAATATGTTTCAGCATGAAGTTTGACTAGGATCAGGCCGAAGAGGCAAGAGTCTCCATTTGGTTTTACAAATAAGGTCTCTCACCGATTTCATGGAGTTGTTTCCTGGGGTGTTAACATTCGCAAGTTATAAGCCCACTAGTTTGTTACTTAGCTGTCTTACGACAATATGTGTATGACTTTCGTTGCAACCTTTAGCTCACTTAGGAATATAATTCTGACAGCTCGGCTTGCTGCTGTGATTGTCAGGCAGAGGAGGGTTACCAGCAGAAGCGCACGAGCTGGTGGAAGTTCTTCCTGATGGGATGCCCTGAGACTTGACTTGTTTCAGAAGCGGTTCAACTGGCTTCTCCGGTTAAGATTATGTCGTCCTCAAATTGCCCACACGTGACGGGACGTCTTACCGGATTCTTTGTTTTCCGTCTAGCTTAGGAAATCTGAAGCCCTGAGGTCCTTGATAATTGTGCAAGTTATGAGGTCTACAGCCTACACAATTTTTTTTATAGAGAATCATAGGACGCGCCTGCAGAATCGCCAGCCTTTACGGATGAGAATTCCACGGAAGAGCTGCTGGGATCCATGGTCACTGGGCTAAAAGTTTATGGAAAGTGGAAGGTAACTTGATGACTTGGGGTCATACAGAAGAATCATGGAAGCTACCCTTAGGGTTTGGGGTAATATTCAAGCAACGGAAATGGAAGCTAACTTCATGATTTAGGATCCAGCGAGTCTGATGTTTACCGTGTTGATTTCTTGCGAGTAGGAGGCTCTATCGTACTACCTCTGTCCGGATGGTTCAACGGCAACCCCCACCAACTAAACCAGACAAGGCTGAAAAGGAGCTACAGGGAACCTCTTGGATAATGGAAAATGAAAAGGAAACCATATTGGGGTTATATTGGGATAATGGAAAAGAAAATGGAATCTACTGTTTAGGGTTTAGGTCATTGGGTTTCATAATATTTCTTTGGACAAGCAATTTTGGAGGCGGTCTCCTTGTGAATCATGTCTGTGGTTGGATAAAACTTAGGAGGCCTGTTGCGGGTATCCTTATAGCCTGGGTTCTGGCATTTTGGCACCCTGTTCGTATAATATTGAGAAACCTATCTCTTATATTCAACGACACCTTTCTTGAGCCGAAGGGTCTTGCTAACTACCCTCCAACAAGCCTGATGAGTTTTGAACATGTCTGCGGAATAGCAGCAAGACATTCGGGTATTGCTGAACATGTAGCTCCCATAGTTACCAGCAAAACCAACATGTTCTTCGTAACAGCGACGCCAGACTGGGCTCATGGATTCTATATTGGATAATAGAAAATAAAATGGAAAGTACTGTAGTATATTGGGGTTATATTGGGATAATCGAAGAGAAAATGGAATCTACTGCTTAGGGTTTAGGATGTTGAGATCTCTTACGTAACAGACACCCAAACGCCGGGATCCTTGTATGAAAGGAATAGGAGCCCCAAAGCTGGGCCCATACTTTCGATCTATAGTCCCCTTTAAGTAGATACAATATGGCTTCTGGTATATCATAATAAGATTCCCCACATACCCCATATTCTATCTACCTAAGGGGGACTATAGCCCTATCTGATATGATGAGGTCTATGCCATTTCGAAGCCCAGCGGGCTGGCAATGGAGGAGCAGGCTGTGGTCTCTAAACGAGAAAGTCTTGAGCGTTTTGTACACTTATCCCCAGATAGGCCTAACCTCGTTAAAGCCCTGGCCCGCTGCTCGATCCAAAGCCTATGCCTCTAAACCCCAGACGCAATGCGAGCCCTTTGCATCTAACTCTTTTACACTCCGACAACCTGTGCCTCATGCCCTAGAGAGCGGTACAACCAAAAGCAGGGACGCCCAACATGGGCGTTTCAGCTTATAAGCAGTAATCAGCCCGCATCAGCCAGCCTCTAGAGACCTCAACCTGAGGCCGTCAAGTGGCGAAAAGCCTCTAGCCACGTCCAGTGTGTGAGGAAGCAAAGCAGGAATGGCGTGCCCTGGCTCAGATTTAGGGCTGCAACGGGTTGAATTTGACGCTGTTTGGGCGGGATGCGGCTGCATTCCATCATAGCACGTGTCGCAGAAATTGACTGCAAACCGTCACTTCCATTGTCATGAGGGTGCAGGAAGAAATTGCGCAAACCGAAAGGCCGGGCGTCCTGTTAGGTGCTTTGACTTTCTCTGCCTAGAGAGGTCTTGTGTATCTGGAGTAGATGTCACACTTCTACAGCGGAACGCGCTGGGCACTGACTGAAGCTCTAGGCCCTAAGTCCCGAACCCTGCAAGCCTCCACACCCTTCAAGCGGCAAAAAAAGCAAGGAATGGTCCAAGCGCCGCATCGTCATTGAGAAGGGGGTGATCACATGGACAGCACATTCAAGATGAGGGGTTGTAGGGATTGTGAGGGGTACCTGGAGGGCCGGAAGGGCTGCAGGGTTTAGGAGTTGTCTGATCCCTGACAGAAGAACTGCTGGGCGATTTGTCAGGACAGCAGACTCGAGGTGTCATGATGTGGACTTGCTCGACCGGGTGGGGGAATGGTTTGGCCACGAGAAGGTTTTCTCCATGGAGTTCCTTACAAAGCCCCCGGATGCGGATACTGTGCAGCTCTTTAACAAATCCGAGTGCATGGCTTTCCAGAACCCCTACCGGCAGTTCATGATGTGCGCTGAGCCTGGCTATACTATGGATAAAGCCAAGGAGGCGGCTTTTTCACGCTTGCGATGCTTAGGATCTTCAGGATGCACGGTCTAAGTTGTAAGGGAATCTTGCCTTGATACCCCTGGCTAAGATTGAAGCTGAGAGCATGCCAGCTCAAAGAACGCGATTGATTCTGAAATGTCTGCAGCCCGCAGGATACGTAATGAGCGTAGTGGAGCCTTTGAGATTCATCGCACTGCCTTCATGCAAAGGCTGCCCCTCGTTTGTTCTTCCAATGCCTATCTAGAATAAGCCCCAGTCACTACTCACTATCAAGTCCCTCTAGGGACCCTCTTGTTTTTAGACACCCCAAGTCCAAAGCTGCTCCGGAGGTCATGGATGAACATTTGGCTATCCTTGGCGGGGAGCACAAGCTGCTGCAAATGGCGGCCAAGGTGGGAAGCGGCTCAAAACCACACCACTTAAGATTGTAGTGGTTTGAGGGGAGATTGGGGTTTAGGGTTTAGGGATTAAGGGTTTAGGGATTATAGGACGTTGAGGTTTAGGGGTTGTAGGCTCTATCTTGATTCTGGGTTTACCTCAGTGGCAACATTGGCATGCAGGGTTCTGCCGGCATTGTGTAGTGGTGCTAGGAGGCGCATGTGGTCCAAGGGAGTAGTTAGCCTTCAGCATACCTTCAAAACAGCTTTCTGGTTTACCAGACAATGGCCGTTTCTTCTGATTCGCTGCTTTTCTCCAAACTATTCCTAAGCAAGTGTCCCCGGGTTCTATGCTATCATGGAGACCCGTGTAAGTGTAGCATCTTCCACATGCGCTCCGCACACCTTCGCTTTGGTCCCACAGTTGATTCAAATTATTTACTTGGTTGTCACTCCTTCCTCGGCCTGAACTCAAAAACCCGCCGTCAAAACAATCTTACTCTTAAACCCTCAAACCCCAAACACCTTACGATCCAAATTCTATTGAGAACCGATCAAAGCGAGTTGTTGATTGCTCTCACTGTCATCCTGAGGGGTACCAGTATAGCAGTAGGGGTTAAAAAGGTTTAGAGTTTAGGGTTTAGGGGTTTAGGGCTTAGGGTCTAGGATTTACAGTTGGTGTAGACCCCCGATGGGTCCGTGCTTTGGAGTTTGTCTGCAAGGCAAAACTTACTACCGTTTTCTGTTGTGCCATTTCTTGGTTTTGGCACTACCCATGCCACTGTCACTCCTGTAGCCCGTACCCCTCTACCGCCAATCCCTAGACAGTGAAAGCCGCACACATCCCCAACCCTTTGCATGAAAACACGCCCCATAAACCCTCAATCTTACTGGTTCTTAGTACAGAATACGGAATATTATCGGTATATAAGAGCCACATCAAGGTACCCAAGTAGTGACCTTTTCTATTTGTATTTTGGGGTCTCCTTATGAATGCTGAACATTAGGAAAAGGGTACCTTTGCTATTGCCTGAACCCCAAAAGTATGGATAATAACGACTTTTTGTGCTATGTTGGTGCAATTGGGGCTATTACTTACTTTGGTGGCCCTGGTATAGATGTTGAAAACCAGGTGGAGCGCCTGGTGGCTGCAAGTGGTCTCAAGGGAGATGACCGCGACGACGCTGGGGCATTTATCCAAGCATCATTTTTAAGTCTAGGTTTAGGGTTTAGGGTAGAGGTTATATGGGGAATTTATAGGGATAATGGAAAAGAAAATGGAAGCTACTATTTAGGGTTTAGGGTTTAGGGTTTAGGGTTTAGGCAAGACGGGAAAGGTTTCGAGCCCAGACTTTAGAATGTAGGGCTTTGTAATTGTACTTACCCTAAACCTTGAACTTTTTGTGGGCGAATAGATGTTAAGCCCTTACCTCCTCAGATGTCGGCCTCCTGCCTAATCCACCTACCCTTTCCTAGGAATCCCCACTGTCATCCTTGAAGCCCTACCGAATGCCATTGAATTCTCTATTACCATTCTGACCAAAGAGTGCCTCAATTGCATCCCCTTCGAGAGTCTCCTAACTGCCATGGACACTGCGGGGTAAATCACAGCCAAGCCCTTCCCCGGACCTTAAAAAGTGTCTGCCAAGGAGAAAGACGTGCAAGAGCTTGCGGCCCATTGTCCGTTTTGAGGGCTTAAGAGATGTTCAATGCTTGTTGCAGCTGCTTCAAAGACCTATAGGGTTTGGGAGCTTGCGGATTCTCATAGAAGAGTTTGGTACCCGAACTCCCCATCAGTGAGATTTCAGTCACATGGGCGCGCAGGCTTTTCAGGGGTTACATTCGTTGGCAGAAGTTAAGAAGCTGTACAGGGCTTATGTCTGGATAGGGAGTAATGACTCTAGGCACATTTTGCGCAAAAGGTTCGAGATAAAAGTGCCACAAAAAAGCTATGCTTGTCTATGCTTCTCGTCCTTGTAAACATGACATTCAGCTAGGCGGCCGGGACCCGATGCCCAATTCTGTTCCAGGCTCCCTGGCATTGCCCAGTGTATGTTGCTTTTAATTCTCCGCGGGTCAACATTAAGCCCCGAACTCCAAAACCAAACCTATTCTGTTATTAGGCCGGCAAATAACCATGGTGCTCCTTGAATTTTATTAGAACAGAGGTAACGCACCAAACTTGCCAACTCAAACCTTTACATTCGGTGCTTGCATCAAGCATGCAAGTGTATCGGGAAATTTCAGGGGGACCCTAATTATTGGGTAGTTCCCAAAATTAGGATCCCATATCGGTACCCTTAAACACTAGGTGCCGTAATGTAATCCATAACCAAGGGGGGCCATACTTCAGAGAACAACCCCATCATTGGCAATTGTTGTGGCAAAAGGCCTCCATAAACCCTAAACCCTAAA
>CAJNIZ010004447.1:64839-79065 GCA_905231905.1 Symbiodinium pilosum | reverse complement strand
TCTATCTACCTAAAGGGGACTATAAGGGTGGGCCTTCTTAGCTGGAAGAGCCCACATGGGGGCGATTCTTGAAGGACAGGCAGCTTGGGGCGGGCAGGGGTTTGGGATTGGACGATGGCCTCGACAGCCAAAAACTAGCTGCAGCTGTTTCACACCCACAGTTCCCCCAAGGGATTGTTGCACCCAACAACGCGTTTGAACCCCAAGTTCATCTTGTAAGGAATGGGCGACTTGGTTTCAGGCCCTACCCGCTAACCTTCAACCAGATTGATACAGACGCCAAAGAACGACCTGCAGAAGTGTCAATTTCCCACACGGCCCCTTGCCCAGACCTTTCGTTGCCTGAACGCAGGTTCCGTCTGGGTCCGTACCCAAACTGACCAGGGTTTTGATGCTCCACCTTAAACCCTAAACCCGAAAACTCATAGGAATCTTCAGAAGAGCACCTAGACAGGGGCCATGCTCACGATTTCTCACAGCAACCCTTCTACAATCCCAAATAAGGTGGGCAGAATCCCCTCATAATCCCGATGTATCCCTTGGGAATTTTAGGGGCCGTCTAAACCCTAAACAACTCCCGTTCTTGTGCTGGGAGGAGTTGAAGTATCTGGTGGACACAGCCCACGGCGTGATCCTCAAGCCAAGAGCAGGGTTTGCGGTTCAGGCTGTCTTCATGTCAATCTGCTGTATTTGTTGATGGTGTTTGGGTAAGTGTATGTAGTTCGTCCCGATATGTGCCTGCAAGAGTGGGATCTGCCCTTAAAATGGTCACACGTTTCCGTAAGCATAAGCCACCTGCAACCAAACCCTCCCCCTATCTTACGCTCTCCGGAGACCTTAGAATGGAGTTCTCTGCACCATTTCTTTGGTGGGCCCATGCAGTAGGGGCTTGATGTCCAGCGGGTACAGGGGGACTATGTTTTTGAATGGCTGCCCCGAGAGCTGGTAGCATGGCTAAAGCTTTGGACCCTACAATTCAATTCCAAGAAGTTTCGAAAATGGCCCAGGTCTTGGGATCCACGTTCTCATGGACCTGGTGCATGCCCACGCATCCTCCAACACCTTGGATGGGAGTCCCGACGCAGGTTTAGTAGGGATTAAGCCTCGAGGGCTTCGGGCGCAGGAGGTTCTATCAACATGATTACGCAGATTCTTATTCTTGAACGCTCGAAAATTGCTTCAATGGCACGATTTTCTGTTTGGCAGCTACATCACTTGCTGCTAAGTTGAGGAGCCCCTGCGGCTGCCCTTCGCTGCAAAAACGGGACCCAAACTTCAGATGTCATATTCTCAACTCGCTATCACTACATTCAGGGCCATCAATGGGCGGATTGAGGAAACTGTGTCAACGAGGCTCGGGGGTGCGAGGGATTTGGGGTGGGGGGCCCAGATTCCTCAAACGAGGTCTTCACATGCCAGAGCAGGTTCGAAGCAATCTCTGATCAGCTTCAGCAACTTTAGCAAAAAAAGATGTGTCTCTGCAGCATTCTTCTTTACCCACTCAAAGGTTAGGATGCTCCAGTTGAGGGTTTGAGAGCTACAGTGCAGGGTAATGCTGGGTGTTTCGTGGCATGGGCCTCAGTCTTTGTCATTACCACAGACCTGACATGATATGACACCACTACGTGCCCTGCGGATGTGGGGACTGCGGGCTAGGATGTCCCCTGTAGCTTCCTTGAAAGTACTTAGAGCCCGGCCTACGCACCCATCTTTGAAGCACCACATCTGATGGAGGCAATGACCAAAACCATGGCAATGAGGATGTCAACTTAACAATACATACGTGGATACAATGGCACCTAGGGCACCCCCGGAGGCAGTAAGTAGCTTAGGAAAAGCTGGTAAGGCTTTTCGCAGCAGTTTTGGTCCAACCCTGAACCCTAAAGGCCAAAAACCCAGCTCAGGATTGCCCAGATGGATGGCACCGACCACTGCTACCGAGTAGCACCAGTTGAGAACCAAATGGAAAATCACATGGAAAACGACATGGAAACTACTCTTCGGGAAGTCCCTCCCTAGTAGCATGTTCAGGGTATGTTAGGGGGACCCTATTTTGGAAACCCCCATGTGAACATGATGTAGGAATGGGATTGGGTTTTGCCAGGATTTGGAAGTCATGGTTCTGGGCATGCAGTTCAGGGTTTGGAGTTTGGCGTAGAAGGTGGTTACAAGACATGTTCGGCAAATCAAGATGGAGACTATTGGAGGGAAGTCCTGGAGTATATGCTTCCGCAAGTCTGCTTCATACATCCAAGTAGTTCATTTGAAGTTTAAGGAATTGGGACCGCAGATCCCGATGTTGCAGAGGGCTTTTATTTGATCTCATGAACCCTCTCTGCTCTGTGGCTCGGGCTCGGGCGATTTGCTGGGAAAATCAGGAGGGGTGACAGTGGGCCACAGTTAAGGTGGGTTTGAGCACATGCAGGGCTTTCCTCCTTGTAAGAGGGTTGTTTCACTTCATACTTCACGCCCTCACCGTATATAACTAGTTATTGTCACATGCGCAGGGTTCTCTTGCAAGATATGACGCTCACCGAACAAACAGTACAGTGTCATTGCACTGCGAAAATGGACCCAGTGGAGTTGAAGACTGTCCTTGATGGACGTCTCTGCAGTGGGGTTACCGTACCTATTTGGGCGAGCACTGCAGTGCTCTCCAAACCGCTAGTGCTTGCAGCTTGCATAAACACCCCGGGTTCCTGTTACTACTGTACCAAGTGGCCCGCGCAAAGCAGGCGGTATGGTATGAAAACAAGACAGGAAACCCTCGAAGCTTAGAAGCATAACCTGCATCACATATTCCTACTTTGTAGTTTGCAGAGACTTCTGTTTTGGAGGCCCAACACGTGCCAATCCTGGGTTTAGCATGCGTTAACGTGAACATGTTTTTTGTTTAGGGTCGGAAGGGGTTTGATGATAGACGTGCTGAGTTCAGAAACCAGAATTGGGGAAGTTAGCCATCTGCAACTGGCTTGCCAAGCCATTCCATGATATTTTTCTGTAGCCTTTACATTCGTGATGTGGGCATGTCTCGCCACGTCCAAGGTTATACGCACGGAGGACTCTGCAGTTGTGCACACGTCTCCGGGAGGAACTATATACCTGTTTTGCCGCAACAGAAGCTGCAGTGCTATGAGCTTTCTGGGGACGTGCTCCTCAACCTGAGCGAAGCTATACCAACCTATTTAGGCAACTGAGAAGCTCTCGGTGTCTTGTATTGTTGGAATGAAGAAAGAGGGAGCGAAGGAACAACATCAGCAGCTTGCAGCTTCCATGGTCTTTCTCAGTCCTGAAAAGAGCAGACCCACTGCCTTCCACCCATTTGCTTGAAAGCTTCGGAAGCAAATCCATTTCCTAGGACTTGCTGTCAATCTTGAGCAAGTTTGTTGCGCTATACCAGTCCCTGAAGGTCCATGCCTCTTATCCATGCAAGTCCGAGAATGCCAAGTGTTCACCCGCTTGGCAGGACCCAAAGGCCATCACAGCGAGTGGGACTCGATGCTTGGCTGTTTAATGACCCCTTATAACTTATAAGCAGTAGAAGAAGAACAGTGACAGTACCAACCTTTTCTGCAATGCTGATACTGGAATACCGTGGCTTCTTGTGTCATCCCCTCTTGCAAGCACATAATTTGTGAAGGCGTTTGTTCATGGTGTCATGAGCTGAGCAGCTGGTTTGCTGGCTCGCATTGTGCCTTCTTGTTCTATACTGCTATCCCATCACAGACGGATGGTCCCAAATGAGCACTACTACACCCACCAAATCTCACCAGCTGGTGGCTTTGGGAATGATTTATGACCCCTCTGGCTAAGAGTGTCAGGGCCACCCTCTGGCCAATGAAAGCTGAGCCGTAGTACATTCCCGAATCTTCACAACGCACCATATGTTATCCATTTCTGCAGGAATCCCTATATCATCCATATATACATATATATATATACATCCCTATATAACCCGGATATAACTTCTTTATAATCCTTAGACAGTAAAGCAGCAGTCTCATCATGACACTTGTCGGATTCCAATGATTGAGTTGCTGCATGTGGGGCTTGTCATGAACCCCAGTCATTGCATCTACTGCACGCCACTTGAGCCCTGGCAGAGCCCTTTGTCAGTTGAAGCGCTTAACAGTAAGGATTTTGAAGCAATTTGTGCCAGCCATAGACTGTGTACTAGTTGTCATCATGCCAGGATTCTTTCAGCGCCCTCCCCACTCTAGGTTAGGTGCTTAGGGTTTCCACTCCGATTAGGCTTAAAGCGTCTGCCAACTAGGACAGGTTAAGTGATGTGCCCTGATCAGGAAGATCTTCAACTACCTGAAGTATGAGGTGGCTTCTTCCGGCATGCGGTTACCAATCGTTTGTATCCTCAACTGTTTATACGGACCTCTATGACACTTTTACAAGTCCCGATATAACATTGCCTAGAATGCATGTGTTTGGTGTTTTTTGTAGAAGAATTTGGCTTGACCCTTAAGTCCAAAAGCTCGAGGTTTCTGCCAGAGCTTGGAAATAGTGCTCGTCATTTTTGGAACATGATACATACATACATACATACATACATACACATATGTATATACATATGTTGGTATATTCATATCTCAGGCTCTAACTAAGACTCCACGGAAACCCCCAGCCCAAATCCCTGACCCTAAGCCCTAGCCCAGAATCCTGAAACCAGGGATGAGGGACCGCACCTCACAGGTGCTTCGCTTCCTCCTCTCCAACGTCAAGTGGTGGCTGGAGGACAAGTGCAAATATTGGGATAATGGAAAATAAAATGGAAACTACTATAGTATATTGGTGTTATATTGGGAGAATGGAAAAGAAAATGGAAACTACTATAATGGGGTTACCTCTAAATGGCTTATATAGGGGTTACATAGGCAAAGAAGCAGAAGAGTCAATACTAGAATGTCTTTGATACTTCGTTAATGGTGGCCTATCATTATATAGAGTTGTATAGAAGTCCCACGCTAGAGGATCATGTCCTGGCGCACGAAGTGCGAAACGTCGGGCTTTAGTTGGAAAAATGGTAAGAGGAAAAGTAATTATAAAGCCACAAACATTGACAAACGATAAGCGGAAAATGAAACGATCACAAAACTTTACGGGTCAAGCAAATAGGAATTGGTTTTTTACACAACCCCATATGGTGGTGCCCAAGAGCAGAGGAATGGAATACAAGCCATACCAAATCATCGCATCGCTTAGATCCATGCTTTGTATGCGAGCTGCGCATCCGGGCATGGAAAGCTTCCCGTCATTCTCATGATAGTCCTTGCTTAGGTGGGTTTTGAGCAGGGTACTTGATCAGGCGTCCTACCGGCAAAAAGGCAGACAGTCTCGGGATCTTTGGGCCCTTCAGCAGTATTCTGACAAGGTGGGTAGTGTTGCGTTTGATGCGCAGCTTCGCCATGGAAATAGTACAAGGGCATGGAACTCATTGCCTTTTGTTCTCCTTACCCTGTGACATGGGGCTACGCAGGTGGAGGGTACAGCTGACTGCAGCACAACCTTGACACATGCATTGTCCCCATAAGCCTAGCAGGAGTACAAGTTTGATGGCTTCCGCTTCGATGGCATCACTTCTATGCTTTACCACTCGCACGGCTCCTTGGTGTCAGTCTTTTCACAAGCCACAGCCCCTCAGCAATCAAAGCCTCTGTTCGGCCTTCCAAAACCTGGATGTGCTGCTCAGTAAACGAGCTGACTATGCCTGAGGCACGTCTTTGAAAGTATCATGGGCCAGAAGTTAGATTGATCGAAATTGTCGTCCAAGTTGTGCAAAGTGTTTGTCCTCGTCATCTTGGCAGCCTACTGCAATGCGTAGTATTTGTACTACGTTGGGATGGAATGCAGGCCAATCTTTGTGGTTGCCTTTCTAGGGATCTCCGGATCTTCAAGTGTGAGTGAGACCACAAGATTCCAGGATCCCGTAGACTGCAACAAGGATATCGTTTTACTTGGCTTGCAACCATGAGAACCGAGTACTGTTGAACTGTGTTGCTCGGACTCATGCCAGCCTTGAAACAGGAGCGCTGAAGCTAGTTGCAGCAGAACCCAACATGATCCCAGGCATCGGCAAGGGATACACCGGCGGCTACCACGAATTTTGGCTTTTTGATCATGCTTTGACATTACAAAATTGTTCCAGAACCGGAAACCAACTGTCAAGTGTCATCTTTCTCAAGTTTCATAATCAGCCGCATTAGCATGTAATTGCAGAAGAGTTGTAGTGCTTGCGGAAGCCAAAGCCTGGCACAACAGCAGAGCAGGGGTAGTTGCAAGCATGGTGGCTATACTAAACCATATGGTAACAAATGGACTCACGCATAGACCTGACCCCTCAAAGAGAGGAATACTTCGGACCTGATGCCGATATTGACAGCCACATCTACCTGATGCTGTCGAATGACCTTATCCACACCGTGGTGCGAGCCCCAGACATGCTGCGCAAGCAGTTGCAAGGAATGACCATAGAATTGAGAGCAGTTGTACTAGTACCCAAGCAAGAAAGGGTACCACTGATCACAAAGAAGATGGCAGTAAGTTGTAGTGCTGATGGTGACGATGGTTTTAAGCGGGAGTGCTGGTACAAATGTGTATTAACGCGACAGACGCTGGCATTTTACTGGGCAAGTCGGGATGTCAGTAGGTAGGAATGCCTATCTCTTAGGAGCCCCATGTGCTTGTCAAGAAAATGTTTGACTGCGAAGCTTTGTACTTTGGGCACTCATTTCTTGAAGTTAGGATCTTTTTATGAGCCATTTGTCAAGATCTTGTGCCTCGCAAAGCCTCCATTGTGGTGTTACATTTTTCCATTACAAACGAACAGGCAGCTCTCATGTTCACCCGCTTCCATATGACATGTGCACCCATGAATGTCTGCAGCAAGTACAGCCGTCCCGATTATCCCCAAAGTCTTTGAGTTCCCAAATTCTGGGGCCCTTCTGCAGGCAAAGACCTTCCATCAATAAGAATTTCAAGTTTGAGATTGTCTGCTCACAGTAGATTGATAGAATACCTCCAGGCCTACTGGCATTTCAACAAAAAAGGCGTAGAAACGCTGCCCGGATGTCTCAATTACACCTACGTTTTGGCGGTTGCAGTGCCGGCGTTCAAAGGTGGAGTGGTCGAAGAATTGTCAGAAGACCGCCTCACTATCGGGTTGCTGTTAAGGATCTTTTTTTAATACTCTATTAAGGAAACCCTCATTATGTACTACATACCCATTTTTATATCAAATCAAGTTCCTCAACAGCAACCCAGACTAGAAACCCGGTGCGGCAACTTTGTGGCTCCCGATTGGGATTATTGCTACATGGGTCATCCTCTTTGTAGTCGACCTCCTAGAATCCCCCAACAGACAGCAAAGTTCCACGTAATACAAATGTATTATGATATATGTAGAGGGGTAGGGCAGGTAGCCTGCACCGCCCAAAGTCGGTCACGAAACGTTTACGCATCAGCGACTCAGTAGCCATAGCCAGAACGCCTTCCCACCTTCCCGTTGCATACCAAGGATGCAGCTGGGCCCCCAAGCCTTTACCCCAAACCCTGAAGCCCTCAGATCTCGAACACGAAAGTCCCAAGCCGTGCAGGTTCCATCCGCCATCACTGTGGCGGAGGACCCAGACGTGGATTTTGGGTTCTAGCATCCAATTCTAATCTTTGGGACCAGGCAACCAATTAATTCAATGATGGCGGATTAATGTCCCATCGCACCACTCTGCGATGTTACCTACCTCGGAATCCTTCTGCAACGGCTAGGTACGGCTCAGATTGCTGTAGAAGGTCCTGAGGGGTTGTGTTGGGGCAGCATGGTTAGTTGTACACAGGGGTCGAATTTGAGGGTTTCCATGTTTAAGACAAGTAATGCGTAATTCTCAGGATATGCTTACAAAGCCTCGAACTACTATCCACGTCCCGTTGCCTGAGGAACATGTTGTGAAACGTTTATGATCGCTGTCGCGTGTTGCAGATATCACTCTCTTGTATTTGCACTTGTGCACGTGTATGGTGGCCATGCTGAAGAAGTTGTTGTTGTTGTTGTTGTTGTTGATGATGATGATGATGATGATATGCAGGACAAGGATTCGGTTCGTATAGAGTTGTTTTCGCAAAGGATGCGCGGTCCTGGTGCGTTCTATGTAACCTTGCCACCGTCTGTAGCATATAATGATTGCTGCTGCTGCAGCTGCTGCTGCCGCTGCCTGCAGTCAGCACCGGCCAATGCCGAGCATACCAGGACGTAAGCGGCATGCCAACGATCGGCCTTCCTGTGGAGTGGGGTGGCTTCGGCTTTGACTACCGCATCTCGTCAGCGTCAAGCAAGACGAGGGAGTCCAATGCTTAGGCCATGGTCCGTGCAGGGTCTCACTAGTTGGAAGTTCACGTTAACCGTTAGCACATAGCAGCTTCGTGAAAACCTCCCGAACAGATCCTGCCATGAGGGCGGCAGCACAGAAGAAGCTGTGAATGTCTTTGCGAGGCTTGGCCATGGCAATCCCAGATATGTTCATCAAGCTCCTGAAGGCTGGCCCCCCCCCCCCTTTGCCACCAAAATGACACGGAACCCGATGCAGACCCCCCTTACATGGGCGGTGGTCGTAGACTGTCCCTCTGTTGGGTATCCATTTTATTTGAGTGGGCTGTATTGTTGAGGGCATACGGCCGAGGGGTTGTTCAATACGACGAACACACAATTCATAGGCGGTCATGGTCCGTTAGAATGAGCCGTAGTGCTCGTGATAGATCTGCTACCTAGAGGCTGGGACTCACAGGGGGATGGTGGATCGTAGGAATACGTAATTGCAGGTCTTGTCTCGGGCTCACTGGCGTGAAGGTAGGTGTTCTTGGTGGTTTCTTGGGCCCACCCAAGCAATGATGAAGCCAGTCTAGTGATTGCCATTCGACCACCTGACAAGGAAGTGGGTGACGATGGCTGGGACATGGGACACATTTGCTTCACGCACCTCGGCTTTATGTAGCAGCAGGAACGAACCATTCGGGATACAATAAGTCCGGCAAAGACTAAGATAAGAAAGTACCTCCAGGAGCAGGGTTTTTCAAAAATTCTGTTTGGAACTTGCATACCTGATTGGCATGGTTTTGTGGCTGCACGTTATTTGGCTATTTCCAAGAGTGGGTATACACATAGGTTCGAATGTCAGTTGGCCTAAGTGGAAAGAACACAGATGCCCCTGAACTCGCTGAGGCTGACAAACAGGCGACACATGGAGAAGGTGGGCGGGAGTTCTGACAGACGATATGAGTGCATAAGGCTTTACACGGATGGACCCGAGCATTCCCTAGACATATCTTGAACGGCCGCTAACAAGAGTGTCACTGTCATGGGGCAATGCTTGCTGGTCCCCAGCATTTTTGTTTGCAAAAGTGCAACGCCTCAGAAGCTAGCAGGCTAATCGGGCTCGATGCTCACTCCCCTAAACCCTAAATCCCCCAAACCCCCAATATATAGTAGTTTCCATTTTCTTTTCCATTATCCCAATATAACCCCAATATAACCCCATTATAACCCTAATATGGGCTATGACCATGCCTCAGGCTGCAGATTCTTCAGGTTCTTCTCGCAGCATTGTACTGAGGAACCATAAGCAACATCGTGAAGGAAGATTATGGTAGGGCCTCTTCAAGGGGACCTGCAATTTCGATCACCCCCTGCATGGACGAAGATCATGACTTCGTCTTTGGCAGGTGGTCGCTTACGCCGAGTCCCACGATCAGGCGATTGCCACAGCCTCAGCAGAAGTGCTGGAACTTTTAGCTGGAGAGATAGGATCTTGATGCACAGCTCCAGGAGCCAACAATTTGCAAGCGGACCGTTATCGTTAATTAATCTTGTTACCACGAAGTCCGTCGGAATTATGGTCACATGCCTTGTTGCCACGTCTGTTATAAGTTGATGCATCTTGACCTTGACACAAAGAGGTTCAACGTATCCTGCTACAATCTCAATTGGCTTATATATAGCTTTGCCATATAGAAGTGTACATATATCATAAGGGCTTCTGTAGTCATGGCGATGTTTGTGCTTATGCCGCATAGGGTCTCGGAGGTCCTCTCCCTTGACAAGATCCCTGCCCCTGACACCATAGCCTACATGGTTCCCAGATATCCATCAGAGCGCCGTGTATGTTAGGGGGAGGAGACGGCCTTCAATTGCTTGGGCAAGGGTGATGAGATTTTCGGTGTTATCCTACCATACTGGCTAGACCCTGAACAGGCTGCGAACAAGTTGCATGCCTGTGCAATTTACGACGTCAGTAGCCTGAACTCTTCTCCGAAAAAACCATGACATGACACAAGGTTGGCGACAAGACGATTGCATTCTGGCTTATGGACGCCGCCATGTACACAGACATGAGTTACTCGGATGAGAGTTGAATGGTAAGAAAGGTAGTAGTTAGAAACAGAGAAAACAGGATCAGCATGCTTTGTGATGTTTGTGGATGCCCGTAGGCGTGCTCAAGGAGGTTGGTTCTGGCAAATATCTCAAATGCGTCTAACCCACAATCCACATGTGCCGGTCGCCAAGTTATGGATGCGGACCTGGTTTGAACGCGTAGCATAGCATCGGTTGTTGTGAAATCGGGGCCTTGATTTGGGAAGGTTGAATGCAGCATCACTGCTCTCTTTCTCAGGGTGTCTGAGTGTAACGAACCCAGGAGGTCGGAAGAATACCATAAACCCCGCCACTGCCCGAAGTAATACCCTGAACCCAAGAGCCACCTGGGGGTTTCCTAAGATTATGGATGTATTTTGGGGGTCTATATTGGGGTCCCCTTATTTAGGGAAACTATACCACCTGTTTCAGTACAGTACCTTAAACGTGAATCCCAAGCCCTCAAACGGAGACACTCTGAAGCTATAAAGGCATCGTGCAGAATCCTCACCACACTATGCCAGTGGACCGTGGACTGGCCCTGTGCCTTGGTGATGTGAGCTCTAATCTAAACTCCTTAACGGGTTATATAGGGGACTATATAGGATTCCTATCATGGGGCCTAGTAAGGGGGATAGGAGGGTTCAGACTCTCATGGACTATGGGGTGGTTTGAGGTTCAGGTTGTTGTGGACTATCTGCTTTTGTTGGGACTTCGGCTTTGAGGTGTCGGGTTTAACGTCATTCTTTTCAGAAGCTCCCTTTTCTTTTCCTGATGAGTCGGCAAATCCCAGCCGTAGTCAACAGGCAAGAGCGCAGCGTAAAGCGCACTTCAACTATGGCAGTGAATTTGTGCAAGCTCCAAGTTAAGGGATTATAATAGTACCCCCTCCTTGGTACCCTCCCCAGGGTTTAAGGAGCTAATAAGGACTAGGTAGGCCTTAATAAGGCCTAATAGGGTTCTAAATCTGGGGGGGTACTGTTGTAATCCCTTACGTTCCCTCAACCCTGAAACCTCAACGATTTCACCCCGAAAGCCTGCTGCTGGGGAATTCCATTGCCACAGATATAGTAAAACTCGCTCACACTTTACCCAACATGGAAAGGAGCCAAATCAGCGCCATCTTGGGGCGGACCATTTCAACATCCATCTTGCGAGACAACAATGAAATCGTGGCTGTAGCTCTGTGGTAGTTGTTTTTTTGAGGGGACGTCAAATTCGACCCCAATGTACAATATTCCTTTTTATAGGGATCGCCCAAAAAGGTACCCCTAACTGCGGGAAACCGGAACCCTAAACCTTAAATCCTGTATCACCCCGATATGATCCCATATATAGCCCTTCTTTGCGGAATCCTCCTTTGAGTGCCTTCCCTAGTGACACAGGCACAAGATGATCCGCCTGTTGGTGCAGGGGTTGGGAGGCCTTGGTGGTGTAGGGATCGAGGGCTGCGCCATGGTTTAGGGTTGAGGGTTTATGCAGGGTTTGGGGTTCAGGGCCAGGGTGTAGGGTATAGAGCGAAATGTCGGAGCTTATATATGGGCATTTGAGCACCCTTCTTGGCTGATACAGTAATTCTGAGTTGATCCTGGGCTTCGGAGCTTGGGCAGCAGTTGTCAACATCGCCAGGCGAGGGGTACCTCAACTTCATGGGCAATGAGCTTCCTGGCAGACATGATTTAGGGCTTAGGGTTCCCAAAGTTAGGGGGTTTAGGGATTAGGGTTTAGGGTTTGGTAGAAGTTTTGAATTTTGTCGCAAGATTTCAGGCATCAGACGATGGAAGCGCCCCCTCGAGGGATGCACCGGATGACAGTATGTGACAGAGGCTCTCGACAGCTCTGAACCCTAGCCGCTTCCTTCTGCGGAATGGGTCATAGGGACCATTCTGAGGTGAGCTACAGTCCAAAATCCTTAAGGGGGGTTATATAAGTGATTATACAGGGGACTCGGGGTTACAAAGGGGATTTTAGGAGTTTAGGCTATAGCTCAAGGGGCAGTGATGGATTCTAGGGACTAATTATAGTAGAGGACACTATGGGGCCTATGGGGTTACAGGGACTACGATGAAGGATCTTATACCTATATAGCCATGAGGGGCCCTAGATTCTAAACCTTAAACCTTAAACCCTAAACCCTTTTGAGACGAATAGGACAACCTGGCCCCCAAGGTTCGGCCATCCTGAATGGGTGGACTTCCCACGCGCGGAGAACGGTTGGAGCCACCAGCATTGCAGGCCTCCAGCGCAGTTTTGGGTTTAGGGTTTAGGGTATTGAGGTTATAGTACCCATCCGAATTCGGTTAATATTGGGGTGATATTAGGGTTATCTTGGGATGGAAAAGAAGAAGGAAGCTACTATTTAGGGTTTCGGGTTTAGGATGGACCCCCCACCCTGTAATAGTGACTGTAAGGGACAATGGTAAGTAAATTAGGGCCCTCTTATATTCCTGTTTTACCACTATTACAGGGTGGGGGTCCTCGTAAGGTAGAGGCAAGAGGATAAGCTCTTCTTGTTAAGAAAGGGATAGTGTAATCTGTGGATTCCAGTGGTCCTTGTTAGGTTTCAGGATATAGCCGGAGGTTTTCTTTGAATTTATGTCTGGGTTTGTTGCACAGGGAATCCAAGTACAGAGAATAGGGGGTTGGAGATTGAGAAGTATGCAATAGTATGCATGCCTAGGCTCCATTAGTTAGAAAAGGCACGCGAAGGAGCTCTAGTATTTATGAATGTCGATGTAAGCATGTCTGTTGAAGGTCGGTACAAGGATGCCAGTCTGCGAGTTCATACAAAGTTTTCTAGTCCCTGCATTGCAGTCCATGCATCTTCGTGGACGTTGAACACGTCAGGAATTCAGAGGCTATCAATGGTCTTGTCAGGTTTCGACCACCATGTTGACAGGGACCCTCACAAAGGGACCCACTTGCCAGGCGCCGGTTCGATCTGCCAGATGACGATTTGCTGCGGCCACTCAGCTTGAGTATTGTAAGCGTCCCCTTTTTATGTGGAACCCCCAAACGGAACCCTGCAAGGGCTACTGTCCTCTCAAAGGGGTGCTACATGCAATTTGGTGGGAAGGAATAAAAGGCCTGCAGATGCCTGCAGGCTGACGGATATTGTCGGGCAGGTGGTCATCAATCATCTGAGATGATTCCAGCCAGGCTTCATTGGCCCTGGAAGTTTTTAGCGGGCTGTATAGGGACTCTTCATAATCACGCCGAATGTAATCATCATTGCCCACGGGGTGGGATAAACTTTTTTTTTTGACATGACTCTGCGCGTTGAGGGTCAAGTGGAGCCTCAGCTGCAAGCTTTGCTCCATTGTCTAAAGCATCCCAACATGCACAGACAAACCTTGATCGTATTGTAGAAGCGGGTCGCTGATTTGGGGTTGCATTCAGACCTTAAGAGGTGATAGCTATACAGGGCGGCTGTATGAGGCTTCTTTGTGCGGATGTCGTGAGCAGAGCTTGCTTCAAGCTTCGAAACTGCGCCAGGGATCACTTCAATGCTCTAAAGGGTCAATAATAGTAATAGTATTAATAGTACTAATTATAGAAGTAGGTAACAGTAACAATAAGAGTACTAGTTACAATAATAGTGTTAAAGGCTCCATGTTCGTGCCGGGCTACCCGTCATTGTCCTTAGGCTTAGCTTTACTAGGGATCTTTCGTCGTGAATGTAGGCCTAGGAGAAGTGCAAGCTCCACAGTGGCAACAAGTACGGAACTCTAGGGACTTTAGGAGGGACCCCTAATGGGGACCCTTAATCCCATTACCATATATAACCCTGATATTATAGTCATTATAGAACCCCTATA
>CAJNIZ010004447.1:50146-64806 GCA_905231905.1 Symbiodinium pilosum | reverse complement strand
GTCCCTCCTAAAGTCCTTAGAGGAACGGCTGTTCCGACGGCCAGTAGCAGGGAACCCCGGCAAACTGCCAAAAAGACTTCGAACGCTTCAGCGCAAGGGGTTCATTGCATCTGGAATGGTGCCAACTGAGGTACAAGTTCTTCCAGAACTTCGATGAGCTGACGCTGGGCCATTCAGGTGTACCTTTTCTTCGTTTCTTGGGGCCATGGCTCTGACCAAGAGCCAGGGGACGCAGGAGGCTGGTTTTTTCTTTGTCTGAACATATAGCCCAGGATGAATGCCTTGGAAAACCGCTTCCAGTACTTGTCCTCCTCGCACCAGCCGCCCGGTTTGACATAGCGGACTCTCCTGATTGTCATTGCTCTGGGGGATATGTAGGCTTTTTTCGTTTGACAGTCAACATGTCCTCGTGTGTGTTTGCAGGCAGTGCTGTTTTGTGGAAGTCTGCCTGGTATGGAGGATCCAGCGTCTAATTGAATAGCGCTTCAATAAGACATCTTCCAGAGGACCGTATGCCCTATGCTGTGACGGCGCATTGCAGTACGAGCCTCATCCCTAACCAAGAGGCCCTCCATATATAGAGGCCAGCCTCAAACCCTGATATTGACCTGTAGCTCAAGAAGTCAAGCTTCTCCTAAACCCTAAACCTCACTAGATTACCCTATAAAACCCAAGATAATCCTACATGAACCCTATAGAACTCCTATATCACCGCTAGTCCCCAGACCTGAGACCCCCCCCCCTCTCATCGTCGTGAGCTTAGGTATGTCACCTTGAAACACGGCGAGGACAAGGTGGGAATTCCTAATCCATAGGGTTTAGGGTTTAGGGTTCATACATCTGAACTATAGTCTAAACTCCTGCAAGGGGGGTTTATAGGGAATCATGTAGGGTTTAGGGCTTAAGGTTTAGAGTCTAAACTCCTGAAAGGGGGCTTACATATTACATATGGGATTATACAAGCGAGTATTATAAGGGTTCTGAAGGGGGTGGTGTTCGTGGCGTCAGTGCTGTCACCCAAAGGGACTACTACATTCTAGGGGTACAACATTGGGGGTATAATGTTGGGGTTATATCGGGATAATGTAGATTAAAACGGAAACTACTATATTATAGTAGTGGTATCGACGCCTCTGATGAGCGGTAGGAGCACGCCTCTTTATGCACCAGTGCTGAGGATTCACGTTCTAGCCCTCACAGAGGTTCAAGCGGACAACGAAGGCTCTGTCTGTGAGACACGGGCCAAAGGTGCACTACATAGGCAACACCTGATTAAGACACTGGCAGAAGGCCGATCTTCGATCCGCAGTTCATTGCGACGTCGGCTTGAGATCAGTGTAGGTACATGCAGTATCATTGGAAACCCAAAGGTTTCATTCATGATTTTCCCACAGATAACACGAAGATCCTTGCGAGGAGCCAACAACGGATCGCTAGATGTTCTATGGTGGAATCGGCTTTACGACCAAAATATCATCGTTTAATTCATGGAATACACTGTGTGCACTTAAGCTAATTGGTATCTTGCCGTAATAAGCTCTCGTCCTTGGGAAGTCTTCACAGCGGGGTGGTCTAGCTCTTTTCAGGCGTTGGTGCTTGATGCTGAGCCGTGGCTTATTTGTCGACCGCTCGCACTACACCCCGGGGACCTGCAGACCTTGACACTCCAAACCCAAGGATTACGACAAACCTTGCACCCCAAGCCTAGAACCCAAAGGGTCCATGTAGGTATATAGTAGGGCCCAAAGGGGTTTCCATATACCTACTTTAAGGCCCAAGTATATACCATATAGCTACATGGACCCTTTGGGGAAGGCTTACCATGGACCTCGAAATCTCGCATCCGCACCTTACAGCGATGACTGCTCAGGTGATCGTCTTCGAGCGCGGTGACTTGCTTTTCATCTTCAACTTCCATCCCTGCAACAGCGCCTTGGGGAGAATCCATTTACGATGTCAATTACTGGGAAGCGTTTGAATATCATCACTTATGGGTAGGCGAGTTCGTGAAGCCACGACTGCTGTGCTGACAAAGAGAGCATGAGCCTGCAGCCTGTGGAGGCAGGCTAGGCCGACAAGTGATATACAGATATTCTTCAGACATAGCATGGAGCTATCTAAGGTTGGAGTGTCTTGGACCGTTTCCAATCTCTACGTTATGCCAGCCCTATCGACTCCTCGTAGATTCTATATTACCCCAATGAGGCAAGGAAGCAGGGGTAGCCCTGTAGCCCTATATGACAAGGTTATGAAGGATATCAGCTGGGCTGCTGCTGGAACGAGCCCATGCGCTGTGTGCTGGACACCGATGAGGCCTCAGTTTTGTTTTTCCACTTTGCTTTCAGTGCAGCATTTCGTTGTTCCTTTTTGTTGGGCTTTCGCTATGGTTGTATCCTGTTACGTAGTTTTGTTGATGCTAAGCTTGAGATACCTGATAAGAAAGGAGACGTGGAACAAGAAGACACAAGCATGAGACGACGAGAAGCAATAACAGCAGCGGCAGCAGCGTAACGGGGATAGTCGCCACCATCAAGACGTACACATCATTACATGGTACTGGTAGTCAAACTCGTAGTGCCAACACTGACCGATCCCTTAAAGGCATAAGGTAAGCACACCTCGTAAAAATCCACTTGCAGGCATCAGACACCCTAGAGGGAAACGGAAGGGCAGATAACAGCTCCTGACGGCGCGGCACCATCATTCGGAGCTCGTTTGGACCTTTGCCTATGCAGCAGGGGGGTTCTTGTTTGTAAGTGTTGAAGGTCCGGCGGTTCCTGAAATGATGAGATTTGCTGCGCTTGACGAGAAGCGCCCGCGGGTATCAGACCCCAAATTCTGGAGGGGTGGCTCGGGGTGCTCAGTTCTGCCTCTGACAGTGAGACTCCTCCTGGGAGGATAGCAGCGCAGTCCGAAAATTCCCAACTGCTTGCCTGGAGCTTTGACGCGAAATCATGGTCTTACAGGAAGATGCCAGCAATACTAGTTTTAGCACTGAAGACCCCAATTTCATTACACACCTGGTTTTCAAGAGACAGCATACATGGACTCCTCACTCCCCTAGCTCTGTCTGCCAGCTGCTGGTGTCTCTTGTCCTTGAGTCCAAAATCCGTGAACTGTAGGCGCACAAGTTTCAGAGCATCAGAAAATCAACAGGTGCATGTGTGTCGAGTCGAGGTCGCTGATAGCTGCTCCCATTTTCTTTTCCATTATCCCGATACAACCCCAATATCTACCCGTATATAACGGATCTGACAGATCACGGTGAGTAGTTAGCCTCCTTGCTGCGCCAGGGCCGGTTCGGAGGCCACCAGCGTCTCGAGTACGGCCATGGAAATCCGTTCCCTGCTATGTGGGCAGCCTCAGAAGAGCAGAAATTAACATCTAAATGCATGGGCGCAGAAAAGCACAGCGGTTGGATCTACTGATCCGCGTTGCTATTTTGGCTTGCTTCACATGCACCCATTGACTCTTGCAGCGCGCGTCTGCAGATACGACCATATCCACTGGTAGGTAGTTACCTCGCTGTAACTTTTCTGCTCTGAAAGGGTTGAAGCACACGCTGACACCAGGACTTGTACAGGGCTTGGGTTCACGTCATGCCTTTAGCGCATGGTCACCGAGGCACGGCACGCATAATCGCAACCATTCCGCTGGCGCCCCAGGCGTCTCATGGATTCCCATCAATGGGCCACACCTACGCAAATGTCTAAGTCTTGGGGATTGCTACAACTCAGAGTTGTATACCCGCAGCAAGTATTGCATGGCAGTATGTGCCTTGTAAACACACAGGTTGGAATGAGGTAGTTGTTGGTAACTTATCATCTCCAACACTCTCGCGATGATAAATCGCCTTGATGCTGTTAGAGTGCTGCTAGCAATGAGAGCAACAGTCATAACCAATCATGAAGTAGTAACCCTGATAAAAGTTGTCAAAGTGATAATGAATAAAAAATAATAATGGAAGTAAAAACCCACCAAAAGTAACAAGAATATGACCAGTAACATTGGTAATTTGCTGAAGTGCTGAGGTCAAGATTTACCTCCCAGCAAGGACGGCGCAGGTCCTGGTTCGCGACAGCCTCGTACAAGGCGGGCAGCCTCCGCCGCGCAATGTAGTGTAGTATGTGTTAATTCTATCTGTCACCTTAATTACTATGAATATAATAGTAGGAGGACTACTATGGCTACAATATGATTGGTCTGGAACAGAGGGAAACGTACATCCCGCTGGAGACCCGGATCCAGAGGTCCGGAACAAGTCCCCGAATCCCGTTCCAGACCTGTTCTAGACTATCATAAAGAAGACCATGCTGTGCTAGCAAACCTCACTTACTTGTAGCATTGGTCATCGTACATACGTTTTGATCAACCTTGCAGTTCTTGTTCTTGGCCTTAGGTTTTACAAGGTCCTTAGGACAGCCCTGTGGAATTCAAAGAGGTGAATTCCAAGAGGTTTGCAGAAGATCCTCAGCATCGGCCTATGGATTATGACCAGGTTTCATCTGATCCCCAAGTGAACGGGCACAAAATCTGCTTTTTCAGACTCCGGGATTCGTTCCCACCCACCCCGTTCTGTACCCGTTCCAGACTAAAACATGCGTCTTGTGCAGCATGACTCCCTTGCCTTTGTTGCATACTTGCAAGGCCCCAGAGAGGATCGAAACAAATCACAATCGGAACAAGTGTGCGATCCAGATCCTCTGGATCAGACAGCATAGTGACGTTCGCATGGAGTAGGTTGTAATTATTGCTCTATCTTTATATACTGCTTTATTTCGTCGTGCTATTATCTTTCTGTTCCCGTCTCTGAATACAAGAATGCGGTATCAAGCCTTCTCGAACACCCAGTGAACCAGGACTTTGCAGTTCGGTAGACTTCATAGCTAGGCCGTCAACACTGGTGCCATGGTCAGTCTCAGATTCGAGATAACCGTGAGCATATTTACATTTTTCAATTCGTGCTGGATCTACCTGGACCTTCCAAAACCGAGCTTTTTGGAGTTATGTTCGATCGTAGTATATACCATATCCGTATGGGTCCCGACGCGTCCGTGTAAGGCTTAGGTTCTTCACTTGGAAAATGTTCGTGCATGCCCTAAGACGGTCTGTGGCCGGGGCGGCGGGTTCAACATGCCTGCTGCGCATGTGTGGATGGGAGGGGGGGTCAAGATAGCTAATGGTTCAAGACGTTGGTGGTAGTTTTGGATTGAAGCTAGCTTGATTTGAGGTCCGGGCTTTAGGCTAGGTATCTAACGGTGAGGATGGGAGGTATGGTCGGAAGGATATCCAAAAGCGTGATCGCCTACTTGATGACCGCTTCATCCAAGCAAGTTGATTTGGCTGCAGTAGAGATCTTGAAAGCTAATCATATCAGCCCCGGCTTCATTCATGTTGGGTGGAACCGACCCCCCTTTCGCAGCAGTGAGAATTCAATTAGTGTCGAAGATGGCGGGCAAGGACACAGGGCACATTTCAGGTATTGTTTTGGGCAAGTATGGCAAGCGCTGGTTGTGTTGTGGGCTACCTGCAAAACAAGATGGAAGCTTGGCAAAGCCAACTCTAAACCCCCAAACCCCAAGCTCTGTGAAGGCCGAAGCCTCGAAACCCTCAGCCTAAAACCTCTACACCGTAGGCCCCACACCCCCACCGAGCTTCCTGCAGTCTCAGGTGGTAGTTTCCCAAAATAGGGAACCTCCATTTGTAGACCCCCAAAATGCTATAGTCTGTATTCTCGGGATACCCAAAATGGCACCCCAATTATATAACCCCTACATGCCCTTTGAAAGCACCCCAACCTTGGGAAAACCCTGGACCCTGAAGCCTGTATCCTCCTATATGACCCCTACATTCCCTTTAAAGGTACCTGCCCCCTAATTGGGGGAAACCCTAAACCCTCAAGTCGTAAACCCTACACCCTAAACCCTAAACCCTAAACTCTCAAACCCTGAAACCCCAAACCCTAACCCACCCCTAATTGGGGGAAGCCCTCAGGTGGAGTCCGCATCTGGTTGGATGCAACTTTCCTGACGGCTAACGGCCTTGCAAGCACGGCCGGGAGCCTTAGAGTTTAGGGTTTAGGGGTTAGAGTTTTGGCCTTAGGGATGAGGATTTTGGGAATTGGGTTTAGGGATTAGAGTTTGAGGACTAGGGCTTGGGGTTTAGGGTTTAGGGTTTTGGGATTTGGGTTTAGGGTTTAGGGATGAGGGTTTTGGGATTTGGGTTTAGGGCTTAGGGATTAAGGTTTTGGGATTTGGGTTTAGGGCTTAGGGATTAGGATTTTGGGATCTGGGTTTAAGGATTAGAGTTTGAGGATTAGGGCTTGGGGTTTAGAGTTTAGGGTTTTGGGTTTAGGGATTAGGGTTTTGGGTTTTAGGATCAGGGCTTTGGTTTGAGGGATTAGGGCTTTTTGTTTACGGAATTAGGATTTAGGGTTTGGGGTTTTGGGTGTTGGGAGATGTGTCTTAGGTAGAGTAAGGATTCTACAGCTGGGCAAGTTATGACGAGTTTATATGAGCTCACCCTTGATTGTAGCTACTAGATACAAGTTCGCGCAGCATGGGCCCGGGTGAAGTACTATTCTTTGCCCACTTCTACATAATGCTTTGAAATTTCAACGGCTCATGTAAAGGATAAGATACGGATTCATTACCCTCCTCCAGCAAACATGAGTCCCAATAGTATGCAATATGTATCCACGGTTGTAGATTTCAGGCTAGCCTGGGGATTCTGTGAGGGTTGAGGCGTAGGCTCCAGCGGCTAGATGCGATGTTGTGAGAAACTAAAGACGCGCAATGCCTCATGCAAGCAACATTCTTTGCTGCAGCATGACTATGATGATCATGCTGAAGATTGTTACATAGCAGCCGCTGAACCCCAAGTCCTTCCCGAAATGGCTCCGAAATGGCTCTATCCATGCTATCACCATCATTCTTACAGCACTAAACCGTAAATGATATGGTAGTTTCCGTTGTCTTGTCCACCATTGCAATCTGGACTAGTACATGGTTGTTCCCATTTGATTTTCCATACGTGGATGAGGAGCACGTTTCGAAGCTGATGTTTATGTTCCGGCCATATCTGCCCCCGCCTAGGGGTGTCCTGAAAAGAGTTCGTAATTCAATTGTTTACCATGCCCAGACGCCCTAAAGGATCCAAAACATGGACCCCGCCGAAATATTATCCCATCACTACATTGGGGAGACTGTGGGATTATTAGGGGTTCTGTTTTTTTGGGGATCCTTCAGGGGATCTGGATAGACACCAGACAAACAGGCAGACTGAGTAGTCCAAGGCCCGAAGTCTGATGAATGTGGATTTATCTTGTTTAACTCTGGGTTGCTGTTAAGGAACCCAATTTAAGTTACTATATTGGGGCAACCATATTCCTAAATGAAAAATTTACCCATTATGGTAGCCTAATTCAAGTTCCTTAAAGGCCACCCAGTTAAAGGTTTACGGTTAAGGGTATCCCTTTCATAGTAGAAGTTGGCTGCTGCTTGGATCCTTTGTGCTGTTGTCTGGAGAGGATCGTCAGCTAAGCCCAAAAACCAGAGCCCCATTTGGGATATAGGGAATATAGGTACCCGTTAGGTAATATTAAGGTTTATATCGGGGTTACATGGGAATAATGGCAAATCAAACGGAAACTGTTATAGTATACTTATTTGCCCGCTTGCCGCTTGCTTGTGTCTTATCTGACCATGCTCCCAAACCCAGAAACCAGGGTTTGCTGCTTGAAGCCTTGAACCTGAAACCACTGAGCGACATGAAACATGCTGCCTCAGCCACTAGTCTTCGGGCGATCTCCACGGTAAAGCGAAGGGGTAACTCAAGCGTGAAGGCCCAAAAACTTCACCAAAAACACTGCAAAACGAAGGGGTTAACCCAAATACGAAGGGTCGAATCTGAAGCTAAGATTTCAACCTTTGGATTTTGCTGATAGCTCACATACGCTCCTCAGAATGCGGGCATGCGGCATGCTCGATTTGAAAATTCTTGAAACAGCCGTAGCTTTTTTTTAGAACAATTAAATCCAGAAAAGCAAATTCAAGATTCTCCCACTCAACGTGTTGCGGGCATTGCCAGGCCGGCATGCAGCTCTCCCTGCAGATCTTCAAAGATGGCAAGGAGGCCACGCCCAGCCAGTAGACTGGGAGTTTGCAATATGTACGGGCCCTTTTTGAGGGATAGGGATCGTGTTGGTTTGAGTCTAGTTTTGGGGACCTATCTCGAGGAGAACTCGCGCGGGGGGTTGGCCTGGAGGCCGTCTGAACTCATCCTGGAGTTGGGTATGGGTTACCAGGACACCAAACTCATACCAGCTAGGTTTGCATCGCTGTTCCTCATGTATCTTGAGCCTTCCCTCTTCACCTTGCCCTCCCCGACCCCCGCAAAGAACAGAGGTGGTGTGCATCCTTCAGTTTCTCGTCAAGTCCCGGAACGAAATAAGTCGTAAGACCCAAGCCGCAACCCATGAAGCGCACAATGCTGTACACGAAGAAACCATGGTCAAGGACAGTTCCAGGTGGGTAGTTACCCTTATAAGAGGCCTATATAAACCTCATATAGGCCCATTACCCTTATACGAGCCTTATATNNNNCCACCTGAAACTGTCCCTGACATGGTGGTACTCTACATCGCGGTTATCAAGTCCAAGGACTGCAGAGTCTGAGGATGTTTTCCCATAGCTGGCCATTAACTTATCTTCCAGTCAGCAGCCATTTGCCAAGCAATATACACATGTTGGTGCATCTATATAGAAATGTGTATATGTGTAGAAAACATCATGTTTGGGTGCATACAGCCATACACATCCATATGCATGTATCGCTGAAGGAGATGATGGACTTTGCCTTTTCCCCCAAGGGCTGCGTAGCTCCTTGGCTTCCGCTTTCATTGCTAGGGAGTGTTTAGGGTTTAGGGTGGATTTTTCTAATAATAATCCTTTTTATAATATGGGAGCTTCCCAAAATTAGGGGTACCTTCTTGGGGGGCCCCATAATATGGACTATAGTCTTTGGGGTCTATTTTGGGGTCCCCTTATTTTGGGAAACTACCATATTTGCCCTATAAAACGGTGTCTAAATTGCACTCCACCACTCCCGCTTAACCACCCTTAAGTGTAGGCTTGCAGCGCCTATGATAATTTCAGTCATAAAGCTGCACTTCTCCAATGCCAACAGAGGTTAAGCTTCGTCAGTTATGATCACATCCCAGTCAGCCGAATTATGGGCATTAGGGAACTAGGGATGGTATTCAAGGTGGTTATTCCAGGAGTCCTATGGGCTCAAAAGCTGTGAGCCTTCTCATTGGTTCTTACAGGTAGGAGGGAATAAGGGAATATGATCCCAATACACTCTATTACCAGCGAGCCTCAAGCCTATATCCACAGACTTCAGAAAGGGAGAAAGGGGGCCGTGTGACAATTTTAGCCAGGGTTTCCTTAACTCCTTTCCTAGGTACCCCAGTAGTACCCTTTTGCCCTTTCTATTTTGGGGTCTCCTTATTAAAGCTGAAGAGTAGGAAAAAGGGTACCCTTATTATTGATGGGTTACTGGGGAACCTAGCCAAACCTCCCTATATAATCCTATATAGCCCTACATAACCCTATATTAACCTATAATACCCTATATAGCCCTATAAAACCCTACACTCTTGCGCCATGAACCTTGAGGCCCAAAATGTTGAAGCACAAAACAAAGTCCGCTTTTCTTGGGACCTTCATTTTAAGGAAGGTGGTAGATGCGGTAGGTACATGACCTAGGGGGGCCAGAACGTGGACCTTTTGAGCTGCCAAACTCTAGAATAGCACCTCGTACTTTGGGCACAAAAATGGGACCCTAGCCCTGCTACGACTAGCCAGAAAATACATGTGCGTGTGTGTGTTTGTTCTATAGGGTTTAGGGTTTAGGGATGTGTTTGTTCTATGGTTAGCAATACCTGTTCAGATACGGTAGGTCATCGGTGAAACGATCTGAAGGCAGTCAATACCTTGCACAACCAACTCCTGAAGTAATCCCTACATAGAATATTCCCTTGTTCCCTCCATTACCCCCATAGAACTCTATATTACCCTAAACCCTATATTCCTTGCTAACATCTGCTAACCCCAAAACATTAAAGACCTAAACTGCAAAATCCCAGACCCTGGATCTGCACCCAGAACCATACGCCCCTGAGCCCCACGCCTGGTAGGAGAAATTCGAATTTAGGGTTTAGGGTTTAGCAGAGTTTGTGGAGATTGAGGCAAGTTCTTGGACATGTAGGAGTTAGGGTCTAGGGATTGGGGTTTAGACTGCATGTAGAAATGAGTTGGTGTGGACAAGCAAATGTACATGAAATTGAAACCGATGCTTTATGGGGCTTCTGGTGAGTACAATGGATATTGTTAGAAACAATACGGAACGGATGACTTTAAGTTGTCCCCCACAATACCAGTGAAAAGAAACGTTTAGGGACCTGGATACAATTTCGATTATCACTTGTGGTCGCTGTCAGCGGGTGTGGAGCTGTGCTCTATGTAGGAAATTAAAGAGGTCGATGGCCTTTCGGTGTATATTTTACGGTAAGAACATTGGAGCCATCAGGAATCTTTCTCATTCACACATGTAATCCAAATGCTTCCAGATACTATCTTTCTACTGGAATGATAGGACGACTTTGTGGATCTAGTTCCGATGTTGCCCTACATCTCGTCCCTCTACTTACTGGGGTTTAGTAGGGAATAAGGGAATATAACACATATAATCCCTATATCACATATTCCGTTATTCCCTACGAACCCCCAGTAAGTCCAGATATTCTAGTTCTCACCATCTCCTTTATTCTCCTTTTGTTTCCATGAAGCACAGCAAGCCAGACAACAGAAGGGCAGGGGAATGGATCTTCAACATATGTTTGTGATTGTTTTTCTTACCATCAGTATTATCATTCTAATGCTTATTTATTCCTATTGTTGTTTTTATTATCATTATTTGGCAGCTTCGCCGGCCCTCCGCTGTGGCTCATTTGAGCATAGTACGGTCCGAGACCTTTGCCGCTGAACGCCTCAGATCCTTCCTGCTTAGGAGCTGGGGCTCGACTTTGCCGCCACCTTCAAGATCCTGAGGGCCGATGGCGAGGTGCCAGAGCTTCAACAGCACCGTTGGCACCTGAATTGTTTGCTCTAGCGCGCCTTGCTAGTCCTGTCAGCTCAACATGCGAACGACTCGAACACTCCATTACCATTGGCCTTTCAGAGTTTGGAGTTGTGGTTGGCTTTATTCCCCAGACGATGCTTTTACTGTGGTGCCCCTCCAGCACCTGTCAAGGAATCGGAGCTTGCACACTGTTGGGTGTCGGCCTGATTGCAGTGTCTATTGGATTCGGTGCTGAATGCTCAAAAGAAGGTAGTGTTTGGTAGGGTATCCATGCATCTCAAGCATGATGCAGTGTTTTGTGCAAAGAGCTCCATTGAGGTCTGAATAGTCAGTCTGAATGCATCGGCGACACCATCATAGTGAAAAGATTTTTCCAACTCAGTAGAAAACCTCGCCACCTCAATCAACACGCATGCTGCTGGTCCTGCTAGTACCATTATGACCTACACCACCTCCTCCGCACCCACGGCCACCACCACTGACTAGCAAACTCATTGCAAAAGCCTGTAAATCCTGAAAGGGCTCTTTCTGCAGGAGCTTCCGTGCCTGGCCTCCAAGGACGGCTTCTACCGAGCACCTTGGACCTGAGGCTTTGAGAGTTGAGGATCATGGGCCTTATAGGGAGTTCAGGCCTGGGGTTATAGTCTCCCTTAAGTAGATAGAATATGGCTTTGGGTATATAATAATAAGATCCCCATATACCCCATATTCTATCTACTTAAGGGGGACTATAGGGTTTCAGGGTTTAGAGGGTATGGTTCAGCGCCCAGCATTGAGTGCTTCAGATGTAGGTCTTAGGGCTAGAGCTTGCGGTTTGGGGTCTTGGCTTTAGGATTTAGAGTTGGGTCCCCTCTAGGGCCTAGGGTTTAGGGCTTGGGTTCCCTAAACCCAAGCAGGGTTTAGGTTTCAGGGTTGAGGCTTCAGGGCTCTGGGTTTGGCACTTCGTGTTTAGGATTTAGCCATTCGTTCCCGAAGCCAGCCTTGGGACCGGATCTGCACTTAAGGGCGCATCCTAAGTCCCTAATCCCTGTATTATCCCCATGTACTTTAAACCCTAAACCTAATTTGTCTCTTCCATCATCCCTATATAATCCCTATATATCCCAATATACTCCCCATCTAATCCCTATCTCATCCCCAGATAATCCCTATCTCATCCCCAGATAATCCCCAGATAGTCCCCAGATAGTCCCCAGATAGTCCGACTCAAGCCTATAACCCTGCAACCCCCCTAAGCCCTATGTACCCCGATATAGCCCTAGATATGAGCCCTTATTTGCTTGGGCAGCTTGGGCTTTCTTTCGAGGGCTATTTCAGTTCAATGCGATGAAAACAAGGCAAGGACTCTTCTACTAGGTATCCCAGTTTAGGGTTTAGGGTTTAGCGGGGCCTGCTCATTTTTCAAACTGACCATGAAAAGGGTACCCTTATCATTGAGGGGTTACTGGCGTTCCTAGTCGAAGCACCCTCCTTCTAACTGACATGGAACCGCAAAGTAATGATTGTAAATGATGCAAATACTACTGGAACCTCATAGCAAGAATAACCATAAGAATGATAATATCAAGCATTACTAAAGAAATAACATCAATAGTAATACTAACAATAGTAATAGCAATAGGCCCCCTTTAGATGGACAGTAGTCTTTGTACAGCGCCTTGGTCAGGTTCCAGGTTAGTTTGGATTTGGGGCAAGGTATCCTTTGATAAGAGGATGTCCGAGACTGATGAGTCAGCTGCGCTCTCATAGAAAAGATCAGGACATGGTAGCTGAGGTTTTAGGGCTCTAGGGTTTAGGGCTTAGGGCTTTAGGGTTAAGGGTTTAGGGATTAGGGTTTAGGGCTTTAGTGGACATCAGGGAACATTTAGAGGCCACCATTTTCAATCACTGCGCTTGAAATGAGTCTATACCATATAGACTCCTCACCACCGCAACTCGTAAACGCCTGGGCCAAGAATTCGCAGAAGCCAAAACTCTGCTGAGGAATTAAGAGCCCTAGAATACCTCTATAATCATTATATATCCCTATATTACCACCCTTTGACTGTAGTATCCCCAACTAAGATGCTACTCACTCTGACTACTTGGGTGTTAGTAGGGAATGAGGGAAAACAATGTCTATACATTCCCCCCTCATCCCCCACTAGCCCCCCAGTAAGAAAACTCCGTATATGACCCCTATAAAATATATTCCCTAAAACCTAATCCCTAAACCCCTAAATCCCTAAATCCTTATTCCCTACTAAACCCCAGTAAGCTGGTAAGGTCTATTTCCCTGGAGACTATGCCGTGGCCGGTGGGAGCCTTAGAGCCCTCTTGCAGGCAGTGGAGTTTTGAGGGTTTAGGGGTTAGGGTAGGGGGTTTGAGTGTTTGAGGTTTAGGGATTGGGGTTTTGGGTTTAGGGAATAGGGTTTTGGGTTTAGGGATTAGGGCTTAGGGTTTTGGGGTAAATTGTTTTAGGGTTTCAGACTTTAAGGTTTAGGGTTTAGCGTGGCCAGCACAAGGGTAACCTTGGGGTAATGGACAAGAACATGGAAACTACTATGTCATGGAAACTCAAACGGAAAAATCATGGAACATGTAATGAAAACAAGGCTTGTATAGGAATGATGTTTGCAACTTATATGGAGTTAGTAGGGAATCAGGGGAAATTGTATGAGGATTATATTCTCTCTTTCCTTACTAACCACCCAAAAACCCTAAACCCTGAACCCTAAACCCTAATTGTTGGGCTATTTGGAGCCCAAGCTGGGATCATACCATGGAGACGAGCATAACCAAACCTGGCTAAAGAAGGGAAAAATACTAGGCAAGCTACGTCCACCTAGGGTTAAGGGTTTAGGGTTTAGGGTTAAGGGACCCCTTGAAGGGGTAGGAAGAATGGAGAATCAAATGGGCAAGAGTGGCGTATGTGAGCTACTGGTACTACTACTCTTACCAGGGGACCATAAAGGGCGGACACAGTGGTCACTTTGGTAGTTTAGAAGGGTCCCTAACATGTTCTCTAGTTACATGGGTAATATTGACTCTAGCCGTAGCTCACATGGGGGCAAGTCAGGTGTCCTTTCCAGGGGGCTCACTCAACACTCAGGTCCCATTAGCTTTAGCAGAAGTATTACCCCCTAAAGCATCAATCCTTTTACACTCTTGTGTATATATCCCTATACACCCTATATCATGCCCGCAACACCCCTTCGTGGGGTAAAACCTAGTGTCCCGCTTAAGTAGATAGAATATGGCGTATATGGGGATCTTATTATAATATACCCAAAGCCATATTCCATCTATTTAAGGAGGCCTATAACCTCAATATACATATATATATATACCCTATTATAATATAGTAGTTTCCATCTTCTTTCTTATTATCCCCATATAACCTCCTAAACCCTAAACCCTAAACCTTAATAAGTAGTTTCTACTTAAGGGGGACTATAAGCCCAAGTAGTTTCTACTTAAGCGGGACTATAAGCCCAAGTCGTTTCTATTTTCCGTGGACTATAATGCCCAAGTAGTTT
>CAJNIZ010004447.1:28905-47627 GCA_905231905.1 Symbiodinium pilosum | reverse complement strand
CACCACCCGCGCCGCACCGCGCCGCACCCCGTCCTCGTGGCCACCCTCTCCGCCACCACCACCCGCGCCGCACTGTGCCACACCCCGTCCTCGCAGCCATTTTCCCTTTTGCCGCCACCCTGCGCCGCACCGTGCCGCACTCCACATGGCCACCTCCGTTGCCGCCACCACCACCCTGCCACCACGCACCCTGCGCCGCACCATCCACGCGGCCACCCTCCCTTGCCGCCACCACCACCACCACCCGCACCGCACTCTCTATGGCCGCCACAACCCCGCACCGCACCATGCCTCCGCGACCAACCTCCCCGGATTTGCAAGACTGGGAAGCCTTTGCCCGCCGCGCCGCACCGCGTGGCCCTTTTGCCCTGAATGTTTCTATGGGATGTCATTCTTCAACTGTGAGATGCTGAAAGCCTCAAATCCGCCATAGGCATAAGCCTGAGAGATGTGGAGTTTGCAGTTTGGGCATTTGTCTTGGGTCCCTCGTAGAGGTCGCCTATTATCGCAGGCTACATCTGCTTTGCATCGTGCAGTCTTCCTGCATATCCCCAGGAAACCCCAAAGATACGTTCTCAAAAGGCAACAAAGACAATCGCTCTTGAGGCGCCGCTGTGCGCAGACACAGACAATGCCCAAACCCGTGCCTAGACCTTGTGCAAGCTGTCTGTGGAGATGCACCTTGTTTGTATAGGTCGCAAACCAGAGGACTGTAAATTAATTCTGTTCAAAGTCCTGCCCGTGAATTCACGAAGTCCTGGTCCATGAATTGCAGCACATATTCCCCACAAAGTCTGCGCAGATGGAATCACCTGCAGGCCCTGCAAAATAGCAGACTCCCAAATGCCCGAGCGGCTAAATTGCTGCTAGCTGGGTCATATGAGCCACAATATCGGCTTTAGTCAGCAATTAAAGGCTTGGTTGCACCCAAAACCTGAAGCCCCAAACCTTAAAACAGAGTCCCTGAACCCTAAGCCCTAAACCTTGGGTCCTGGCCCCCACCCAGTAACAGCCTACAACAGGGTAATATTAAGGTCTATATATAACTATCGTAGAAATGTTGTCCAACTGTTACTGGGCGGGCGCAGGACCCGACCTAAACCATTTAATATTGAGCCACCCATCTGGCAGGTCTCAGGCTCAGGTGGCTACACAGTTGCCGAGGAGCCGGCGCCGGCGGTGGCGGGAGCGTGACTTTCAGCGATGTCAGAGGGATTTCAGACAGATGTGCTGAGATTTTTCAAGGACGTGTAGGAGTCTCTTAGGATGGCCCCAATAATTTCCCTAGATAAATAGTAGGTTTCACTTCTTTTCCGCTATCCCTGTATAAACCCTATATATAGCAGTTTCTATGTTCTTTTTCATCATCTTTTTGTAACCCCCATGAGTGTTGTAGCTGGCCTCATGGATGTCGGAATAGTTGGGAAGGTGAAACTGCAGTGACCAGGTCCTTCAGGGCTTCAGATACTTCAAGATGGCCGAGGCGTCTGTCATTCTAGGGATCCTTATGCCTGTTTGGTTCTGTCAAGAGGATTGCCCTAAAATCTTTGCCTTGAAAAAATGAGTTTAACTTTTGTTGCCTTCCGCATGCCCATGTGACAACCAGTGTGGGATTAGAGGAAAATTAGATTACTACGATCCACCCTTCTATGACATACCAAGTGCTCTTACCGTGGCACTGGCAGTGGAAGAGGACATTCAGCTTTGACATATCGCCCTAAACCGTCGGCTTTTCGTCTTGCAAACCTTGCCACTTCCAGGGTGTCTCCACGGACTGGTTTAGGGTTTAGGGTCAGCAGAGTTGTAGGATTGTTTGGGTCCATGCAAGCACAGAAATGCAGTAGCTGCCACTGAACTTTGCTAGACCCTAAACCCTACACCCTAAACCCTAAACCCTAGCAACCCTAAACAACCCAAGTCGTTGTAGCAGACTCCCAAACCTCTCTAGGAAAAGCAGACCCTGGGTTCTCGAGATGTGCACCCTATGAGCCCTAAGTAGGAGCTTCCATTGTCTTTTCCATTATCCCTATATAACCCCATAGTAGTTCCCATTTTATGTTCAATTATCCCTATATAACCCCATAGTAGTTCCCATTTTATGTTCAATTATCCCTAAATAACCCCCATGTTTTTTCCAGTATCCCTATATAACCCCTATGAGTGTTACTGTGCTTCTCCGGAGCTTTAGGCTTGAACCCCCTGAGGGTGCGGCTACATGCAGTACTGGGGATTTATAATTGCAGAATATTGTGAACTATATAGTTTTCCCAGACTTTGCGAACACAATGCGCAGGCCTTAGTAACACATGAGCCCGGCTCTCCAACAACTTAGAGTGACACCCTGATCCCAACACATTTTCTTCACAAACTTATGGGCGCTTCTCGGGTACCATTTGCGTCCTTAGGTCACGTAATTGTTGCGGTAGGGAAAACGGCACCTAAGTTGGTGAGCTACCCACATGCGTGCCTCCAGCCAAGGATGAGATCAGGTCCTCCGCCCGAACTTTCACATGGAGAATTTTTCCCCAAGTGCTCTGCTTTTGAAAGTTGTCCCAAAGTGGGGAGTTAGAGCCTGCGCGTGACTTCACAGTGAATGGGCTGTCACATGTAGCAGGCTTTCCCTGTAGGGGACCTGTTCCTTCCTAAGCAACGTGTTTTGCGAATGTTGATGCTGGAGAAAGACCGAGTGTTTGTAGATGACCTACTCATACAAAACAATGAGTTTCTGTTTAGGCACCTTATTCAGCAAGCCTGCCGGCACTGTTTCAGAATTTCAGGGGTGGGCTGCGGAAGATGCCGTCGCCTTGCACCCCTCTTCAAACTTTCACCTGAACTCTGGGCAGAGGCGACGTGGCGGTCAAAGTTGACCCAATAGGGATGAGTTGAGCAGTTGATGTTTACTAGGGAAGGGCTTTGGTAACTGACCATAGAGGGATGAGTTCAGAGGATTGGGGTCTCAGGCTTGAAAGAGCTCACCACAGAGAAATGAGTACGACTTCTCGAGATCAGGAGCATACAATAGCTCCAACACTCCTCCGTTTTACAGTGCGATGCTTAGCATTTAGTTTTTTACGCCAGACAGCTTCCGACCAATCTGTCGTAAATGAGTCGCCTCTGCTCTAGACCAAGACCCCCTCTGGAATCCCAACATTTAGATCCACCAGAGGAGATGATGTCTATTGTAGGAGCCTGAGGAATTGCCCAGATCATCACTTCTGCAGCGGGTAGATGCATACAATAGTTAGGGCCAACACCCTATCAACATTTATTAACGCCCCTGTATGGCTAGGCTTTGCTATGATTTACTTGAGGCATGTACTTCTGTCGGATCCTGACGGGGGTCTGGGTACTTGAGCCTTCGAAATCCGCCTTTTCCACGATTTAAACCGTTGGCTCTAGTACACTGATCTCTTTGAGGCTCTTCGAGCTGGATTGCACAAGTTGGCTCATAAGAGTGTGTGTTGTTGAGTTTTCAGCGCAGCACTGACCACGAGGTAGTGGTAGGAATGTGAGGGTCGCCGCACCTACCTTATCACGACTACTAGGTGAGGCATACCCAAGCTTTTCTCCTGAACTCGTTAACTTTCAAAGGCATACTTACAGCGATAACAGCCGCAGAAGCTGCAGCAGTGACAGCGGCCGTAAAGGAGATCAAGCAGGTAGGTTGACCAGGGCTCGGCCCATGCTGCAAAACACAACGGACAACCATTTTTCTGATGACAGCCGTTACTAAGACTTCGCCCGCTGAAACTCAACTGTCATAAAATCCAAGCCTGCAAGAACTCGGAGGTAGACCTGATACGAATTGAACTGGTGCAGAACATGTGATCTGGCTTGTAGTTCATGTCTGGTCTATGTGCGTTTTAGAGGAGGCTTGGAGATTCCAAATCGGTACTGTTATGACATGCGAAGCCTGATGACTCACAGTCACAGCCCACGTGTAGTTGGAACATGAACCAGTTGAGCAGCGAGGCTTGAGTCCTTGGAGCAGATTGTGAAGAGTTCGAATTCTGGCTAATTGTCTTTCACACCCTTGTGAGCCTGCAAGACAGTCAGCTGTCGGTCAAGGACCGGCACGGACCTGCGGCCGAAGTGTTCATACTGTGTTCTGAAGTGGTGTGGGTCCAAGGGAGCTTTGTATCCCCAAATACTCCCCGCCAATGCTTCCCCATCTTCAGACTACCTTGCTCCTACCCCTGGACCCACCCCCTGAGAACATGGTAATGTTCTAGATTCATAGCGAAGACAACTTGCTGGCTGTGAGGCCCAATTTTTCCCTCTTTCCGGGCTGACCTTGACTCAGAGGATGAATCTTGATTAAAGAGTGAGTTAACAACCTATGACAAACCGACGCGGAAACCAATCAGTGCACAAGGTTCTGGTAAGGTTGATGGGAGTCCTTGCAGGATTCATGGCAAGTCTGCATACCTCGCACAAGTCGCGAACAGCTTTGGTTTTCTTTAGTGCTCATCTCTGCTTGAAGGAGCCCACTTTTGGCCCTAAACGGAAGGACTGTAGGGTTTGCGCCCTCATCAAGCTATTGAGAATTAAATGTCAGAGGGGAGAAATATCCGGTTTCCACTACGATGCCTGGATGTGATACTAAAGGAATAGCGTGTGATTGAACTTTTGGGCATTTTTTGGCTTATCTTCATAATATGAAAGGGAGAGGATTGCATGGCGTAGATCCTCCTGGAGACAGCTCAGTGCGCGACAGCCCGACTTCTGCTCCCTGTTCGTGTCCAAAGAGCACGGGCCGCTCGAGGAAGATAAAATGCCACGATTCACAGGACTTCCAGAGCACTTTGTTGGGACTGCAGCCTGGTAAACCCAGGGAGGCAACAGATGTCACGCGTACAAAAAACTTACGTAAGAGTAGCATGCGGTATGAGCGAAGCCGCGCAACGCCAGCCAAGTAAACTCAGTCCGCCAAGCCTGCCAGAAGGAATCATTCTTCACATGAACACTTTACGTGAGTCTATCAGCTTTGTGCTCGCACAGTAGACCTCACATACCACCTTTCACCCTTACAGGAGCATCACAAGAGCTCTTACGGCCCAGGAGTATTCCCAGGGATGTTCGTGGATAGATCCAAAGGAGGTGATAAGCAAGATTGACAAGTCAGCTTGTTTTGATTTATGTGTCGTTTAGGCCTAGCCGGCTTTATCAGCTGATGCAGGCTTACCAGCTAAATCCTGTTTCCCAGGGTTGCCCCCAAAAGGTATATGCCTTTTGCAAGTTTTAGCAGAGGGCCTCTGCGCCGGAATGCGCTTAAAAACAACTTCAAAGCAAGACAGCGGAAGACAGAGGAAGATGCACTGCACCATGCTGGCTCAAGTTGCTGCACCACACAGTAATACTGTCCAATTCGCATCAACAAACTGCAAGATAACATTGTTAGCTCAGATCCAGCCAGCCTACTCAACCTCCAAACATTCAGCTCAAAACACCCAAGCCGCAAAAGCAGCGTGTGGCGGGCGTTACGTATTGCAAGTTAACCCCTTTAAGACCCTGCACCCTCATCCCGCAATCCTGCACGACCTGGAGTCCATTTATGCTCAATATGACTTTGAGAGTCCCTAGGGATACCCCTCAGCAACACTCAAGCCCTTTATTGAGATACCCCTGGACATAGGGATGGTGGGACGGCCTCGCACTCTGAAACCAGAGCAGCCCGCCTGCAGCCGGCAAGAGTATGTTCAATGCTACGCGAACTCGCACCATTGCTATCCTCCCTTTGCTGCCGCAAGTGCTGGTGCCAGCACTACTAGTAGTAGTGGTGGTTCTGGTGGTGGTAGTATTAGTAGTATTAGTAGTAGTAGTAGTAGCAGCAGCAGCAGTAGTCGCAGTAGTAGCAGTGGTAGCAGTGGTAGCAGTGGTAGCAGTAGCAGTAGCAGCAGCAGCAGTAATAACTCTTGTTGTCGTTGGTGTTGTTGCTAAGTGTGACTACGGGTGCTTTACTATACATGTCCCCTAGAACTCTCAGAGTTTCGTCTTTAGACTGTGCAGAGCCACAAGGATTGGAGGATGGAAATGGATCCTAAGATTAGGCGTGCCTCTTGGGTTCCTCATAAAAAGATTATAATATTTTTGGGTTCATATTGGGGTGCCCCTATCGTGGGAAACACCTATATGGAATGGTTTGTTTTAGGAGTTGACAGTTTTACGCGGTTGTGTGTTCATGGTTCAAGGGCTAGGGATAGGCGTCGATACGTCGATGCGCTCAGGCCCGGACTGTGCAGATATTTGCCGCTTTTCTGGATGGGAATACTGATCCTTATAGGGGCTGGCATACAGTCATGATTTACGATGAGCATGACCTCTAGTGCAGCGTTGCACGTCTTCTGAAAACGGTCTAAGGCTCTTGACCATAGGGCTGGGCTCAGCTGAGTAGCTCTTTGGTATTCCGTTTCAGTTTTTAGCATCCACGAATGGGGGCCTTGGCATTAGGATGTATAGGCAGGGAAGCACACCATCCTAATTTCCACATCACTGCTCAGGCGTCGCATTGCTGTCCTAGCCTTCTAATGCGCAGCGAGAGGCGTTGGATCCTTAGCTTTGCAGGATGTATCCTTGGTCGGGATTTATGCGGCTTGTTTGGGCTTTCTTTGAGGGAGGCGGGCGGCGGAGACCGTTCCTAGGGAAATGGGATTCTGCTTTCAAGAGTCTGTGATCTCAGTTGATGTTCGCACTGGAAGATTTGGCATTTAGGGTTTAGGGTTTAGGGTTGGAGGAGGCGTGGCCCAGCAAAATTATGGAGAGCTGCAGACTCGAGCAACGCAAGCGCGGCCCCTTTTTGGGTTCCAAATTTGTTGGAGGGAGTGTATGTGTCCATGGGAGCCTAGAAAATCTGCACAAGGCCCGCGGGCTATGGATTCCGTGTTGTGCCTAGCGTAGACCCCCGATTCATAAACCCCATGCTTTTCAGGACTGAAATATTAGGATCTCTAGTAATTATAGTCCCTATTAAGGGGAGGGGGTTTGTGTCAGGGGTCTGGGTTATTATTGACATGGTGATTCTCAGCGTACACTGGAACTTGCATGGATTTGTCATCTCATTTTCAGCTGCAGATTTGAACTTCGTGTGTAGTTTTCTCCCAAAAAGCTGGATTCCCTGTAGGCTCTTTCACCGCCTCTTTCGGTCCCGGAACTATTTTGTACCGAAAGGGTGGCGCTATCTACTGCTGGGGATGCTAGGGGCCATTCATGATGTCAGGTTTTCGCAGAGGTTCGATATTGCTTAGCACCAGTTTGTTGTTCAAAGCTTGGACTTCGAGGACATGCGAGAAGGCACAGCTTGACAGATCTTGACTTACAGCATTGACTGGGCAAGGGCTGAATGGCAAAGTAGCAAAGTGTGTCTGTAGTCTCTTGTTCAAGCTGACACAGCTTTGCGAAGTTTGTGCCTGCAATCAGTAGCCAGTGGTTTGCCATTAGGCGTCCATCCATCAGGCCCAAAAAAGACACAGACAAATATCACCAACGGGGCACAAGTAGTAGTCGTTTGCATTGGTAGCAATTTCCTGGCGGGGTGGCAGGGCGCAAGGAGATCTGCAATACTTGCAACCTTGCCGTTCACTTGGTGCTGCATGTGCTGCCAACCTCCCATGGTTCAGCCGCAAGCAACAAATGCATTGTCAGTGTGCATGCTGCTTGGCTGCTCTTGAAAGACGAGAGGGGGCCGCATGGCAAGAGTTTAGATACATGAGAGGGCAGGAATTTTCATGCCGTTCCCACACAAAGGGAAATGGCGCTACTGTTATCTGTGTTTGTCTGCCCCCTGTATGTACTTGCGTGGTCATCGCGCTGAAAGTACCTGCACCTCCAGCCAATCTCCCCAGCAACCCTTTCAAGACCCAACCACTCGATCGACGCCTGAGACTGTTCAAAGGCCTATGATACTAAATGTCAGTTTTTGACTGGCCCTGAATCGATAGCTTCCAAAATTTGCTGTTACTGAAGGTGTACCCCGAAACTGAATGGTTCCTTGTACATGCACACCTGCAAAGGGCGCCGAAAGTTTCCAACAATTCTAGAGTCAAAGTTCTCAGCTTTTCGGAGTATGCTTTGCTCATGGCCGCGCCAGCCTGCCTTGCACTGCCCGACGCCACGCAGCCGCACAGATTCTCGGACGTCCCGCTGGCGTCGAGAGGTGGAACTCCACTTCTCTATGAGACTTTGTGGGTTGGGATTCAGGCTGCGCAATTTGTTGTCGAGGGTTCAGGATCGAGAGCACAAAAGTGCCGCTGCCATGAAATGCAAACTAGGCAGACACGCAGTTCCAGAGCAAAAAATGCCTGCAATATACTTCTCCCCGCCTACGCCTTCAGCCACATAGTTTGGATGCGATACTGGAACTTTCTGAACTACTGACCGGGCATGAGGATGGAAGCTTCTCAATTTCAACTGAACGCCCATGTATCCTGAGTAGCTGCAGCTTTCTGATCCAAGTTGGCTGTTTTGCAACATAAGCTTCAATCCTCCCCTGCAGCTTAAAGTTTAAAAAACTACTGGGATGGGCTCCCAAACAACTCGTATGGCTCTGGCCAATGTTCGGTGCGTCACGGGCTCTTGAGCTCTGCTGCCCGAGACACCAGACGTCTGAAGTGTGAAGCCTCTAGATGAGCTATAGTCTACACTCTTTGCAAGGGTAATATGGGGGGGATTATATAGGGAGGGGGATACTAGAAGTTCAGACAGTAGCTCATATAGATGCCGGCCTCTGCAACATTGTGCCTTGATCTGCCCCGAAACTGGCACCCCTGCTCGCAGACGCTGCTTCCCTTGGCAGCTTTACCTGCACAAGCAGTGCGTGGACGAGGTTGGGTCTGGTTGCAGCGTTCCAGCAGCAAATGTTTTGCCTAGACCCCGCTTCAAGAAAAAGGCTGTTTCTCATAAGTTTTCAGCTTTTGGATGGAAATTCTGTGGGCGCCTTGAACATTTTCAGAAAAGCGACAGAAGAGGTGAATGGGCAGCCTTTCCTTGCAGTTTCATCGTCATCCTGCAGTAGCTACGGGACAGAAATTGATCTGCCTTGTCCTTGTCATGACACGTATTATCGAGTCTTATGGTTGTGTGATATCATATGATATCGCACAACCACATGGCAATTACAAGTTCTAGATAAGCAAGGCGCTGTCGCAACACCAACTAATGATGGTAAACCCGAAACCCCTAAACCCCAAACCCTAAACCCTGATGCACCCAAGATAGAGGGCTCAGTGACTTGTACCCTCGTCATGGAATGGGTTTGGCGCGCAGGTGCCAAGCGGCGGCTGAATCTACGTGGCAAAGAAGGAGGAGCGGACAGTCGGATAGCTCTTCCACATTCAGGGTTTTGAGGGTGTAGGGTTTAGGTTTTTAGGGTGGGTTCAGAGCCTAAGGCTTTATTTTTCATGATGTAGGGTTTTTCATAGAAAGGTATGCAAGACCTGTTGATCTTCACACCTTCCGGCGCAGCCTCTAGACTTTGCTCTAAGGGTCCAAGGACCCAAATAATAGGGTTCCTTTAAAGGGGTTATAGGGAGATACATAGGGATAATATGGGGTTATATAAGGGTCCAAGGACCCAAAGAATACTAGAAAAAAAGTTGGGACCTAAAGCCCCTTTAATTCGGTCCCAGGCAGCTGATTTTACATGGCTGTATGCTTCAGACAAGGTCGGGGAACATGCGTACGTGAAGACAGATAGGGAGCAGACCAGGAGCTGTAGACCCCTTTAAGTAGATATAGGGTTGAGGGTTTGGAGGAATCCCATTATTGGAATCCCATTATTCGATCTACTTAAGGGGTACTATATACTCACAACTTTGAACCCCAAGCCCCGGACCCTAATTAAAGGTCCTAAGCTCCCAAACCCACAGACCTGAAGCGCAACTCTTAGACCCTGAAACCTTTATCCAGAATCCTGGAAGCCAAGTGCACAAGCGCGAAACCCTGCTTTTCCTCAACACGAAACCGTAACACTTCTACAATCCCCGTAACTGGTATAGTTTCGCTGTAACCCCTAAAAGGATCAAACGGCGCCAGCTCAGCAAATCCTAAGTCCATGGCCTTGAGTGTTCAGGACCTCTGCGACCACAAAGACGGGGCGACAGAGGCAGGAGTTATGATTAGGAAATGCTCTGTAGGCTTTCTGGTGTTCAGGGTCACTGTAGGACGTAATTTGATGATAGAAACCTGACATCATATTAAACCTATCAGGAATACACAAACTGTGGTTTCTAATAGTACCCGAAGAAGGACCACTTCAGATAGGTTGACCCATGATTCTTTCCATTTGGCACGACACCTTGAAAGCTATTTTCTCGCTCATCGATCATTGGAATGGGTTTTCTTGACAGTGTAGTCGCAAGGAAAGGAGTCATGAGCCCGTGAGGCAAGAGGACAGTCCATCCTTTCTCCTGACCGTAGTTTTCCCTACGATGACAATTACCTGCGAACCTAACCAAATACATCATTCACCGGAAACAGACCCTGGACTCGTTCAGGACAAGTAAGCACTCCGAAGATGAGTAGAACCTCCTTGAAGTTCCTTCCAGCTAGTAACCTAGAGTAGAGGGTTTAGGGTTTAAGGTTTAGTGTCCCCAAGAACCCGTAGCACTACAGGGACTACCCGCCCAATGATTTGTAATTCTGCAATGGGCAAGGCCCTCCAGGAATTGTGGCTGCGCCAAGAGCCCGGGAAGGAGCCTTGATGCAATGGAGGGGGCTTAAGTGCCTGTTTTGTTGCCTTGTCCTTTTCCCTAGGCGCATGTCTAGGGACTTAGATTCTAGGGATCACAGCTGCTCTATTAGAAATCATTGCGTGCAGGTTGGTAGCTCCATGCTGGGGCACACAGGAGCTCTATGGATGTTATCCTCTACTAAGCAACCCAAAACTGAAACCCTGAAACCCCAAAGCTAAGGCCCATGAGGCCTACAATTTCAGGGTGTCTGAAAGGCCCCTGGCAGCTCCGTTCAACGCTATCTTGGGACCTAGAAAAGGGGGAGCATCATCAGACCAAATTCAGAAAACGCTCATTTAACTGCAGCAGCAATCTTCGTCAATGAGCCCGTATGCCAAAACCGGTAGTTAGGGTGCAGCTTTCAGATGTCAGGTTTCAGGTTGGTTTTTTCAGCCCAGACTTGCAACCCCCCAAGTCTTTCAAGCTGCCTCATGGCTTCTAAGTTTTGTGTCCACAAAACAAACCTAACTCCACAACCAGCCAAATCCCAAAAATCCTACACCTCAAACTCTCAAGCCCGGCAATTCTTCACATCATTGATCATTGCTCAGTGCTTGTCGCTCCAGTTCCGAAAGCTCTATTGAACTTTACCAGCATCCAATACCCGAAAGCGTTTGCAGCCTCCGACCGGAAAGAAACCATGGAACAACACCAAAATCGTCATAAGTCATCAGGCTGCTGAAGCCTTAAACCCTAACCTTTCAACCCTCACCCTAAACCCTCAACCCCAATATGTACCTTATTACTACCCCTAATATAATACAGTAGCTTCCAATTTCTTTTCCATTATCCCTATAAAGCCCAATTGGAAAAACAAGGGCCGCAGCACAGGAGCTCCCTCAAGCCCTGGGCTGGTCACTGCTCCGAAGGTTCGAGGAGCTTTGAGCGCTTGTGTTTGGATGAGCATCAAAAAAACCCTAAGGGTCCAAAGAGCCTAACTGCTATACTATTAGTAGACTGGGGACCTAAAGCCCTATCATTTGGGTCCTTGGACCCTTAGGGAAAGCGGGATACAAAATTGTGACCGTAAGTGTTCGGGGGTCCTGCTTAAGGAATTTTTAGGCACTCAAGTTTTGGGAGTTGTACGCTGCCTTTGGATTCGATGGCTTCAAACATAGAATGCCTACTCCAATAACCCCCAGATGCGCGCACTTGTTTCAGCCCTTCATATGTGATGAGTCTGAATGTAGGGGCTCCCCAACCAGTACCATAATGTACATCAGCAGGCTTCCAACATGTTCTTTGTCGAACGAACCGCTATCCGCTATCCTTCGTCAAGTAGCGCCATTTCGGAGTTAGCTTGATGGTCAGACTCAGGGCGCGTCACCAGCTTGAAATTTTAAGAGGTGGCGGGCAGTTATTTTGGCCTAGGTGAGGTAGAAGCAGATACCAGTTGCAAGAACGGTCACGAGGAGCATGAAACACCGGGCTTCAGGCTCAAACCTCGAACCTTGAGCCTTAATCCGCACAACCCTAAGCTCTAAGACCCACACCCTGAATTGTGGACTTGAAGCCCCCAACCCATTATCCCTGCATCCTTACGAACCACTGCATCGTGCCGGAGGACCTGAACTGTCCTTGTCTACAGTCATAGAGAAGGATGTCTCCGCACCTTGCCACAGAGATATATTTGGCACAAGAGAGAATATCTGACTGACCGAGAACCCAATTCGCCAGATCGTGATACGGTGTGGTATTTTACCGAAGAAGGCCTGGCCTGCATTAGCACTCAGAAAGGGGGGATTATTTTTTGCGCCGGGGTTTGGCCGCAGCTCGTCTGAGGCGCTGACTGGGCTGTTGGGATTCAGCAAAGTGTATAGAATGATGGTAAGGATGGACCACCCAAGCAAATACAAGTACGTAGTGGTGGGCTGTTTCCGCAAGGTTGATGGGCATCGTTGTGAGGATGCGCTAAGGGAGGTTTTGATGGCGTAGCAGTAGACTTTGTCAGGATTTGTGTTTGGATGTATGAGCTGTTTGCTCAGTGCTGTGTCAACATTTCCCCATATGGCCCGAAGTGCCAAGAAAGGGGGTCCCAATCTCACAGCCGCCCCCAAACCTAAAGGTTCAAGCGATGGCCCTAACGCGGGCCCCTTAATCCTGCAACCGCTTTTCTTCCAGCATTTTGCGTGTCAGGCGTGCGCGCATGTCCCCCTATGATTTATACGTGTCATATGACTGCAATGGGTCCTACATCTGGAGACGTGTATTAGAGATGCACTTTCTGGGTCGCTGTTAAGGAGCTTCAACTAAGTTACCACCATATGGGCATACAGCCGACCAAAAAGGGCTTCCCTATAAAGGCAGCTTTTTTTCAACTTTCTGCACAGCAACCACGACTGTCAAACCCTCCACCTCAACTGGGTTGCTGTTATGGCTTTTAGACTCATTTACAACAATTAGAAACCAAGCCCTGAACCCCCAAAAAACTCCAAATTATGGTAACTTACTTTAAGTTCCTTATTAGCAGCCCAGTCAACGGTGGGCTAAAGGAGCGGCAGCTTACCGAATTCCGCGACTGGTTACGAGAAGGCCTGGGGGCCGAGGAGGTTACTCCTCTGGGTTTAGGGTTAAGGATTTAGGGTTTAGGGTGTACGGCTTTAACCCTTTATGAGGTTATATACATATGTACAAAGAGTAGATCAAGATCGCTTCAGTTCCTGAACCGCAGCCCAGTCCAGAACCGTGAAGGCTTCAGATTTTGAGTCGGGGTGTAGAGTCATGAGTGAGGATTTAAGGCTTGGGGCTCAGTCTACCCTATCTTGAACAAAGCAAGGTTATTCAGTCAGTTGGGACAGCTGAGTGGATTTTGCCACAGTTCAAAACTTCTAGTAGTATGTGGAGGACTTACGGGTTCCCACAGTGACTTCGGAGCATTACCTGCAAGGCTACTTAGGGACGGCTGATTGAATCTAAATGACTCAGGCAGCTGTAAGGGGGGTTCGACTGACCTTTTTTTGAAGCTACCAGCGAACCTCCAAATTACAGCAGGGATTACGTTGGCAATTCCAGCACTGCCACCTCCAAGATGATTGATTGCCTTCATAAGTACCGCATTGTGACCATGAACTACAGCGCTGTTCAAAATTCTACACAGGGGTGTCTAGACCCCAAACCTCCATACCTAAACCTTCAACCCTTCAAACACAACCCCCAACCCTCAAAACCCTGAACCCTCTTTTACCTAAACTAGCAGGTGGCGTGAACCTAAAGGGCATCCACCTGCGCAAGGTGGCTAATGGAGGCTCTTGGGAATGGGACCACTGTAGCTCTATGACTGAGTGTACGAAGCACATGGTTTTGTAACGAGTTTAGGGGATTACCTCCTCAATGCCAACAGCGGTGGCTTAGCTGTTTGGGCTTCTTTGTCTAAGTCTACTGTTTGCAGATTGTGCTTGGCTGCTTCAACTGAACTGTTCAAATCTTGGTTGGTGTCTTTTTTAGGCTAAACAAGTAAAGTAGATCGAGAACAAAGGAATCGGCTATCGGAGCATCTATGAGGGTTCGTGCAGGCGATTACTGCATAGATATCCATGGCTGTCCTATGTTTAGGTGTTAGCATGCGGATCTGTATCAGGAAGTGCAACAAACCTGACCTTTCCCAAACATGGCCAAGGGTAGTAGACTGGACCAGCCTGCAATTCAATCCAATCAGGAGGATTGGGCCTGGTGGCAGCGAGAAGCTTCGACGAGGAGGGCATCCTCCAGAAGTGCACCATGCCATTTGCTGGGTTGAGGGTTTAGGGGACTAGGGTTTAGGGTACTGCTGTTTGAAGAGTTGTATGTTGTATAGGACGAGCAGCAAGATGAAGGCAGGTCTCATGCTAATGGGCCACGTTTGCAGGGCGAAACTCTCTTCCGAGTCCCGCGAGATCTTTGCCTGGAGGTGGGAGACTTAAATCTCGGTGGCAGCCACACGCATGGTCCTGCAGCAGTCTTGGCGGTAGGACAGTGAGGGGGATGATGATGATGATGATGATGATGTTAGTGGCTATGATGATGTGAAGGAAGAAGAAGAGGAGGAACAGGACAAAGAACGCGGATGACAGTTATTATGCTGTTGCGATCGCATTTTGATAGCGCGCGGGAGCCCGAGTGCTGCCAGACCCAGTGTCCAATCCCAAGTCATACGCACACCTTCAGCAAAGCTTGTGTACAAATTTTCCTCAAGTTGTAACAATACAGACATTCCAACTCAGAATTCGGAACATGCTGAAGCAAAATCTTCACAGCTGTGGCTTTCAAATGTGTTCCTGGGGCTCTCAAGGCACTGAGTCCCCCAAAGTTCATTCGAAGTGAAGAGTGCGTTTGCCTTCCCTTTCAGTGTGACCGGAGGGTGGAGGGGTGTCGGCTCAGGGCGGGACCCTAAACTATCCAACACCCTGAAACTGCACATCCCAAGCCCGAAGCCCGTGGCCTCAGACGCTGCAGCTCGCCAAGGTGGATGCTTGCAACTTCAGCGAGGCACCGGAAGAGACTGTACTATCCAGGGTCTCAGCCTCAGGCAACGAACAAGGAGAGGTTCTTTGCTCTCAGAGCCTGTACGATATATCATGCATAGGGGTATATGAGCGGGTATAGGAGATATCGTGGATTTTTGAGTGAGCGTATATGATGGAGCGTAGGATTGAAGGTTTTGTTAGCTCGGACCTGGTACTCCTACTTTTCCTTCCGGATCCCATTTGTAATCATTGCACTCATGATATTACCTGTGCGGCAGAACTGGCCGTTATCAAGAAAAAATTAGCTCCCAGAAACACCCACCCTAAACCCTACAAACCCTATGCACCCTAAGCCTTGAAACCCATGGTCAGCCCAAGCACGGCCTCTGAGATGGCAGCCCAGAACAGTGCTGCCTGGCGCAGCCCTAGCAAGCCCTAGCAAGCCCTTCTGGTGGTAAGGGTCTTCCTGAATGAGCCTTGCTATATCCCTTTAGCACTACATGCTGCCTAGTGGTAAGTGTTAGATTTTGAGGAATCCCCTTCAACCCTTCAGAAAACAAGCCAGGCTCAGTACACACAACCCTTCAACCATCTTCAAGTCTTTAGCCCGCCAACTTGCCCTCCGTAACACCCAAGCTGTCAAATGCTGAAAGGCTGATGAGAACACAAGAGCCTGAATGATAAGTGGCATGGTTGCCCCATATTCCTGATGGATCTAAACTACAGCCCACCCTGAAACTATTCCCATCATTAGCCCTTTAGCCGCTAAGCCCTCCAAGGCTGCCAGTTCGCAAGATCCAGGGGCCATATTGGAGGCCCGAGCCAGAAAGCCAATGCTCGACATGCGCCGAGCTCAGATGGGGGGTTTCGTCTGTTGTGCCCTCATGACTTGTTATCAGCTTGGCCCCGAAACCAAAAGACTCAGCCTTTGTACTTTTTGCTCTTGTCAGGGTTGGCAGAAGTATTCATTTCAGTCAACCCATGTGCATTCATGCATGAGGTCCATGCATTTTGCGGCGAGGTCTCCAATTCTAAAGGGCCAGAGGGATTAAGAACATGAGCAAGCTCATATTATATCATTAGGAGCAAGCTCACAGTTCTGAGCCAGGGAGTAGGCCCGTTATGAGGACATCACGTATGTCAGCCTAAATTATTATCTTGACACATTGCCAGAACCTGCTGAGTCATGAAAACACCTCCAGTTGTCATCATATCCCCAACAGAGCGCATCGTTAAGGCTCTCCTCTGGGTCCCACAAGCTTTGATTCTATCAGCTGCCTGAACGAACCCAAGGCCAGTAATCCAAGGACCTCAGCAGATACTGAATTTATTCCTGCTCTGCTACTCAATGCATTGAGCAATTTCATGACATTCACGTCACTAGCACTATTCCACATCCTTTACCCTACCATGGAAGCCCCCTAATAATAGATAAAAGTATTAATAGTAATCGGAACAACAATGATAGTAAGAACAATGATAGACATATTTCGAATAAAACCATATGCCTTCTTGTTGCATCAATGCGCCATCCCAGGGCGAGGCTTCTACTGGCGGAGCGTTCCGCCGGAGGAAGCTCGGCGCCGCATTTGGCGCTGCTGCCCGCGCGGTGTCCCAGTTGCTCTTTGCTGGGAGAAAACAGGGCGCGGGTAGAGGACTAGAAGCTGTGGCAAAGGCCTTCTTTCGTTTGTCTCTCTCTCTCTCTCTCTGTCTCCCCTCGCCCCCCCTCTCTCTGTCCCCTCTCCGTCTCCCCTTCTCCCTCTCCCTCTCCCACTCTCTCTCTCCCACTCTCTCTCTCTCTCCACTCCCCCTCCCTCCCTCAGGCCGCCTCCCTCCGTCCCTGCCTCCCTCTCTCTCACGCACTGATTCACCACAAAGCAATCAGGATTACACCACGACATATGACATCTGTCACATGACAATATATCATATTACATTCGGCAAGCCTGCGGTGATGCTGCTAACATATTACTTCGGATCCTGAGCATCATACTTAGAAAACAACAGCCCTGGCAACAAACCTAAATAGCAACTGCAACAGCAGCATGCCCTAGCGGCTTGATCGCGGAAAGGAGCACCTTGTATCACAATAAAGGCTATGATCATAGGCAGGGCGGGGGACACGCCACCCGGGTTCTAGTTGAAATATGCTACTGCCTGGGCCCTCGTCATGCCTACACCCAGAGCACGTCTGACAGAGCTTCCTCCAAGAGCTCAATCATTGGCCTGCAGCATGATTACAATTCTCCCTTTGAATGCTGAACACGCCTTTGGAGACATACTCAAGATGAGCACCAGGACCCTCTGCCCAGCCAAGCCGCCTTGCCTTGATATCCTAAGCTAGAAAAGGTGGAAGCCGTAAAACCCTAAATCTGTGAATCCCATAGAGCCCTCTTATCTTCAATTGGAGGCCTACAAGCTTGAGGTTAAACTCCAAGCCCTACACCCAGAATGCAATGAAGACCACAGACGACAATCCCTAAATTAACCCCCACTCCCTGAACCCTAGACTAAACTAAACCTAAGGCTTGAATCCCTTAACCTTGGAGCCCTCAAACAACCTTCATCCCCAATCCTCTTATCCTAACCCCTTCACCCTACGCCCTTCTACATGCTTTTTACCGCCAGGACCCTCCTCCGCTTTGGCCCCTGAGCCTTCGCTGGCCTGCTAAGCTGTGCGCAGCCTCTGAGCTACTGGGAAGCGGCGCGGCCGATATTTATTTAGGGGTTATAGGGTATATATCGGGGTTATATAGGGATAATGGAAAAGGAAATGGAAGCTACTACAATATATGATGGGGTTAGGAGGGTCTGGGGTTTAAGGATTAAGTAGGTTCAGCTGTAGGATTTAGGGATAAGGGTGCAGGGGCTAGGCAATGATTAGGTCTTGAGAATCTCCCAGATGTCACAGCGTCGAAAGCGGTCAGAACTTGAGGATGGTAGGTGGTGGGTTTAGGGTTTAGGGTTTAGGGTTTAGGGTTTAGGGGCTATACAACTTTGGCAGTTTACATTTTTTTGGGGGGGGGTGGTGGTCTTCTTTTCATGTCCAGGGAGCTACATGTACTACGTCACTTTATGATTTTGGCGGTTCCTCTGTTTCATATTAAGGGAACTAAAAAGGTTCAGTTTTTTTGGACGGATTAAAGAGCAATCAAGGGAAGGCTCCTGGAGCCTCGTTGGTGGTTCTACTTGGAGTTGGGGCAGGACAGCCGTGCAGATGCCCCTTTTCAGGAAACTCTAATCCCCCTTACAACTGCTTTTTAGGCCCCGACCGCCTAGAGCCCTAAACCCTACAAACCCTGAACCCGAAAACTCTAAGCGTAAGCTTAGACCCAATTCAAACCCTAGAGCTTTTAAACCCTGACCCCTTTGCAAACTCCAAACCCTACGATCCCTAAACCCTATGATCCCTCAACCCTATGACCCGTATACCCTATGATCCCTAAACCCTATGACCCCTAAACCCTGTGATCCCTAAACCCTGTGATCCCTAAACCCTATGATCCCTAAACCCTATGATCTCTAAACCCTATGATCCCTAAACCCTATGATC
>CAJNIZ010004447.1:12056-28805 GCA_905231905.1 Symbiodinium pilosum | reverse complement strand
ATCCCTAAACCCTATGATCCCTAAAACCTACGACGATCCCTAAACCCTATGATCCCTAAACCCTATGATCCCTAAACCCTATGATCCCTAAACCCTATGATCCCTAAACCCTATGATCCCTAAACCCTATGATCCCTAAACCCTATGATCCCTAGACCCTATGATCCCTAAACCCTAAACCCTATGATTCCTAAACCCTATGCCTAAACCCTATGATCCCTAAACCCTATGATCACTAAACCCTAAACCCTAGCTTGCTTCAAGAAGTGTCATGCGTTTACTCCACAGAGCCCAGGACTGCATGCCACAGCGCTGGAGCGCCTACTGGATGAACATTTTTTTGCTGGTAGTATTTTGTGGTTTCCCAAAATTAGGGGTACCATTTTGGGGGGGGGGTCCCTATGCTAAGGACTATAGTATTTGTGGCTTTATATTGGGGGCCCCCTATTGAGGGAAACTATCATTTTTGTTATGATTACTGTTATGATTGTGGTTACTCGTATTATTAATATGGTTATGTCTACTAAGCTTTGGGTTTGGGGGTTTTAGTGCTTGGGGTTTAGGACTGGCTTTGTTTTCAGGTTCGATGCGTTTTTAGATTATCGTTGGGGTGTGGGGGTTTGGGGTGTACTTGTAGGCTCGACAGGGTTCAAGTACCTGCTTTGTACATATTCGAGTCAGAGTAGCGCCTACCAGATTGGTGAGATTGGCAGTTGGTAGTGTGGGTTAGGAAGCTGGATATGTAGGGGCTACGGTTCTGGAGGCTTTGGGGTTGACAGCTAGAAGTTTTAAGGCCCAACAAAGCAGATGCGAGGCTTCAACTGTGATGCCAGAAATACTCTACAATATGAAGCAGGATTGGGTTACAGGACCGCAGAAGGGAGAGCAATCCTAAGAACTCAGACTAACAGTGGCCCCTAAGAGGACCCGCAAACCTGCTCCAGCTCTCTCCTCAAAACTGCTTACAAATTCTGGTAGGATCACAACCGGGTGCTAAGTAAGGGGCATGCATAGGGGGACCATATCTAAAGTCCCCATTTTGAGACAGACTGTATTCCTCCTTAGTTTGCAGTCTTTTCTGCGAGGCCCGTGTTCATACTTAGTTCAACCACCAAAAAAGCACAACTCATAAACAAGCCCCTTCAACTGCACAGAACCTGAGATTCTGCGTGTGATCAATGAATGTACTTCTTCATCATTTTCATTGTTAAGCAAGCCAAGCCCGAAACCTTATATATCCATGTAGACCCTCTATACATATATATATATACATATGTACATATATATATATATACATGTACATATATCTCCCTACGCCTAGGAACGGTAGGTGTCCCTATTGGATCCTATATAATGTTGTACCCTGACTAAGGTGATGAGGCCTTCATGGAGGACCTGCAAGGGTCAGACCCGGCAGCCTAGCATGGTTATGGTTTAAGGCTTTGGGTCTAGGGCTTAGGTGAATCTATAGGGTGCAGGGTTCATAATGACATAGAGTTTATATGTTATACATGGACCTCAGGGAATAGGGTGTTTAGGTTTGCCGGCATTCATTTGGGCGTTAGTCCCTCTAATTGTTTCTTGTCCGTCTCCCCCTCACACCCCCTGCTATTATACATATATATATACATATATTTATTTATGTATATATACATATATATATATATGTATACATATATTCCACCCGCTGGTTGCTACAAGTATTGCTATACTGGGAAATTCTCAATATTAGGTTTGAAGGTTTTCGTAGCTTGAGGTTTGGGGGTTGGGGTTTGGCCTTGTAGAGGTTCGGATTGGGCTCAGTTTAGGGTTTGAGCGTTTAGGGTGTTGATAGGATTTTGGTGGGGTTGAAAGAAGCTTCAAGCAGGGCGAAACTAACCCTGACTACGATAAGTTTGGCATTGCAGCCCAGACTTCTAAGACGCCGGGCCTGAGACAATCCATACAGCAATCCTTGTCATAGTCCCCATGCTTTCATTCAGTTCTGCGTGTCGACTCCTGAGATTAAGTAATTCACTTACCCTATTGTGATTGATGCTGTGGCCCGGTCATGATCTCGCCTTCCAGAAGTACTACCGTTCCTGATCATAAACACGTAGTGTCAGTCCCGGCTGGGGTAGGGGCTGATACTAACAATCATAGTCAGAATTACTAATCATAATCGTAGTTGTTATACAACCCCTATACTTCTAGTTTCCATTTTCTTTTCCATTATCCCTGTCTAAAGACCTATACTATAAACTATAAACCCTAAACCCCTGAACAAAGGTCTGGAAATCTCGATGCTGGGCTCTCTGCGCGGCATGGACGCGCGCAGTTGCTCGGACCAACTCTCCTCTGCAACCGGGGATTAACTGTGGTCTGTGGTAAAATAGCGGCCTCAATAGGATGTAGGGGTACTATAGGGATTATGTAGCTGCCTAAAGACACCTTAATTATGCTGGGTTGCACGCACCCGTGCGTACACCCACGGGTGCACGAGGGAGCAAAGCTCAGGAGATTTGAAACCAAGAGTTTGGAGTGCTTGGTTGGGCCTTTGCACAAAAACGTTGAGCAAGCGGAATCCCAACCCCGCACGGTCTTCCATGGCGTTAGCGATATTGGCCCATCTTCCTGTGTGGATTTTGACTAACGTGGTGTTCAAACGTCAGGTCCTTTGAGGCAATACTGTGCATGGGTGAAGGCGCCCAACATGTTGGGCATTTTGAGTCTTCGAGGTGAGTGCCGGCATCTCGTATAGGAAACCGTGTAGAATGGTGGATGGAAACAAGTTCTTGCCGAGGTTGTTACAGGGGATGCCAGGGGGCTGCCTTCGTGTGAGTAGATGCTCATAACGATTGGTTTGAGGGGTCGATTTGCAAAAACAATATCGCATTGCAGTGGGGCTTGTCGAAATTGAGCGCGCTCGTTGCATGAGCGTCTGTAACAAAACTGGATGTAATCGGGACACGGATATTGGGAATTCCTCGACTGCGGGTAGGCCGAGGCATCTAGGTCTCAACTCTACTCGTGCCAGTCTCCAAGCGCTTTGCAAATTCAACCTTGTAGACATGAACCCTGCCCAAAACCCCAAGCTCTATGGGGTACAGCTAATGAACAGCTCGCTTACGCCATGTGTCACTTTGCTACCAGAAGCCGTGGAAAGTGGATCCAACAAGTGCGCTGTGCAAGTGGCTCTAGGTGTCAGCTGGTTTTCCTGCTGGCTTAGCTGAAAGAAATGATTCTAAAAGCATTTGCAACCGAGGTGTACTTGGTGGACGGGGAGCAGGAGCGTTTATCCCTAGTGCCCTTCCTTCTGGATTGAACTTTGGGTGCCTCCAGGCTAAGGAGCATTAAAGTTTAGGGCATGTAGTTAGGGTTTTGGGCTTATCTTGTGCTGGCAGAGGTACCGCTCTTGGATCTCATGAGCCACTGGATCCCATCTGAGGGGACAACAGAGCCTCTCGACAGCAGTGGGACTGCAGCCAATCCGAATCTAAGCGTGCTGAATGTGATCGGCGATGGCTGTCTACATGACCTAAATTCTAAACTTCTAGTATCCCCCTTAGTAACCCCTATGGTAGTCCCCTATATAATCCCCTATATATCCCCCTTAAAGGAGTTTAGATTATGGGTCACATTATGTTACAGACATCATCTTCAAGCTGCTGCCAGCTCATGCCAGCAGGTCTTAGGATGGACGATGAGGTTCATTCGACCTTCTTGTTACACATAAATGACCATACACACGTTTTGGTACTTGCAGTAGTACTATGTTTATCACGGGTATTCTGAAAGGGTTCCGGGTGCAGCCCAGAGAAGTATCTTCCTGGCACATGAATACAATCTTCTACTGGCCACCTACACACCGCTAGTGTTTCTTCGTTCAACATCTACACGACTAATTCCTGATATCACTACTTCATAGTCCTTAACAAACTAGACAACGTGCCTCCGTTGGACGACGTATTCTGGCCCTGACACTTGCAATCCAGCAATATATGTATATATATATATACACGCATACGTATACGTATTAGATGTATGCGAGTCCTATAGGCAGAGGCCCAGATAGGCGAAACCACCTTACGACAAGAGTACACGTACGGGACACACATTGAAAAGCACAGGAAATACAAGGCTCCAGGCAGGCTGTCAACTCTCAAGCTCGGGAACCCCTCAGCCCTCAAATTTCCCTGACACCCTAGAATTTCCCGCTTCGAACTTCGAACCCCAAAAACCCTTATATCCCTTTCCCAGGGACGCCCTGGCCCCTAAACCCTAAACCCTAACTAAAAACCCAGAACCCTTGACCCTAAACCCTAAAACCCTAGACGGTAAGATCCTAAACCCTAAACCCTTGGCCCTAAACCCTGAGCTCCAGGGCATGGTGCTGCTTCTACCAGTTGCGCAAGGGGGCCGTGGAAGTCGTGGCGGACCCTCGCCAAGGGGGGGGTCGCAGGGGGAAGCCTAAAGGGTTGGGTAATGGACGGTCCTTTAAAGCAGTTGTAGGGAAATGGGCATTTTTTGGGCCCTGCATTATTCTTACAGCATTGTTGTCCATGACTTCTTCTGTGGCTAGGGGTTCACTTCGTGCGAATTCAAGCACAATCAAACCATGTAAGTAGTACCCAAATGCATACCCTTATGCTAAGACATTCTGGCAAAACCTCACAAACAAACATGAGCGCAAAAGAGGCCCTCCCAGTGCCCCTTCGACAAGACACCCGGATGAACTTCCATGTAGGTGTGCGAGAGCGCAAACTCTAAAAGCTCTTAAAAATTGGTCAGTCGCTGCGGAGGAGAGGCCCATCTCTCGCGGCGAGGCCACTCGCAACTAAGAATGACTAGAGGTCAAGGCGAGTTAAAGGCTGCTGTATTGTTGGATCTTAAGAATAGATCTTGAAAGTTGGCGTTGATTTTTCAGATGATGCACCACGAGACCATATGGGTATAGACCTAACAAAACAAGGTATTCCTTCACAAAGGCAGTGTACGATAGTGTGCCGTTTTCCAACTTGCAAGTGCACTCCAGAGTACTTTCTTTTTGAAATTCTTTGGGATTTCGAGTGGGGTTTAGATGTCGAGGTTGCAGATCCGAAATCCTCGATTAGAATTTGGCGTGACGGCGAGTTCAGTCTCCGCACGCATGCTCTCAAAACAGACTCTGCTAGGTGGTGATTCAGTTCGCGATCATCTACGAAGCAAGTGAGTTAACCAGGGTTGTGGGTGCTTGTGGGTTTGGTACAACTACCCCGCTGAGCCAGCAGACTGCTCGACACTTTGCAACATTGGATCCCTGGGCAACTGTCTCCTCATGTACCTACGCAAAACTGAAATGGAAGTTCAAAAGAGGCCATACAAAGCCTACTGTCTGTTTAACATGGGCCCACAATGTGTTTCTGTGCCAAGTTTGGGAGAGGAGCGGGCTTCAGGGTGATCTGGAAGTGGCTTGTCCTAGAGTCTTAACCCTATACAACCCTTTTACATCCCTTGAAGGGTTTGGCTCATGTTGGAATGATCCCTCTCCACATAAAAACGCCCCCAACCTGCAGAAGTAATCGCCTCTGCGTACTACTCATCCCCCCCGGCCTAGAAGGTCTCTTATTAACGGGAACATGTAACATTAGGTCGGGGCGTGTCTACGGTGTGTAGTTCTACGGAGAGGGGTTATGAGAACAGTACCTGTGTCCTACATCCATCAGCGGTTGTTCCCTGAGATAGGTGGGATCCATCGGTCTTTAAGCTTCCCATGTTGCTGGACACTACAACCCTAGGGTTTAGGGTTTAGGGACCCTAAACCCTAAACCCTAAACCCTCCACTGATCCCCATAAAGTAGTCAACAAAAAGTTGGAGGAGCTCACGATGCTTTTTGGGCGCTTCTCTGATGCCGAGCTCCTGTGCAGCTATGGCCTTCCCGCGGGTGCCCCGGCCAGGCAGGGGGGTTGTATAGTGGATACTGTAGGGTTTAGGGTTTAATGTTGAGAGGGAGTTTTATAGGGGTTACTTACTATGGCTCACATGTAACACCCCCCGCCAGTTTATGAAGCAGGTACTTCAGCGTACTGGCGCAGGCGAGTGGTAGATTTTTGGGGATGGGCCTACATTCTGTTGCAGCTGTCTTGGTTATTGCTGCTTTTATTGTCTGTTGTCATTGTTGTTATTGCAGAGATATGAATGCAACGTTTTGACTGAGGCAAGTATCATTGCATTGATTGCTGCTGCTTCAAAGTAGCGAGCACCTCAACCGCGCATTGACTACGAGCAGCGTATGCGCAGTGTGTCAATGCACGCCCGTCTGGGTCAAAATCAGGCAGCCTCGCTGAAACAGATAATCGGACTTAGGCTTGGATTGCGAAGATGCTAACCCTAATCCCAAAACCCCAAACAGTAGTTTCCAGCTTCTTGTCCATTATCCCGAAATATCCCAATATAACAACTAAATCACACATGTGTAGAGGATCCTGATCCACCAACCCCTGAACATTTGTGCCTGGAGCCTGACACCGCAAACCCTGGAAACCCATTATTTACTACATACCCAGAACATGGTAACTCAGTACAGTATATATATATATATGTATATATGTAAGAGCTGATACTCCGCCATGAGACAGGAATGCTTTCAACGAGGCCGGAGTGGCCATTGGCCCCTATGTCGCCTGGCGAGTCAGTTCTCCCGGAGACATGATCCTAGGCTCTAAGCGTTACTTGCCAAAGTAGGGTAATTGATGATAGGGAATGATGGTGAAGAAAATGAAAGCTACTATTACAGTATACTGGGGTTGTATTGGATTCTGCTTTAGCAGCCCTGACATTAAAATTAGAAGACTGGACAGTGGGATCGTGTCTGTGCTATATGGCGAGTGCGGGGCCTACGCCAATGGGGGCAGCTGTCAAAATTGTAGATCTCGCTTTGTTGCCCCAGTAAGTATGGCAGTATGTACAACCTAGCAGACCTAGAATTGAAAAACACGCCTCTACCAACTACTGATGCTATCATGATAGGGGTATATATGGGATTATAAAAGCATTATTATAGGGATCATCTCCCCCCGCTCTCCCTGAAGCCTGAAACACCAGAAAGTAGGGCATCAAACCCTAAACCTTAAAGCTAAGAGCAAATCCCAGGCTTTCATTTCATGATACCGTAGGGTTGCTTCTAAGGAGCCTAAAGTAAGTTACTGTAGTGGGGGAACCGTATTAGTCATATATATATATATACATACCAATGTATATATACCCATTACGGAGTTACGGTATTCTGGGTATGCAGCAAATAATGGGACTTCTTATGACAGTAACTTAGTTTAAGCTCCTTAACAGCAACCCAGAATGAGCAACCTCCAAGTGCGGGACCAAGTCTACTAGGCTGCGGTCGTATAGGGGGAGAAGATAATGATTTGATGGAGATTAGTTGAATTTTGCGTCTTGATCCCGAGGTCCTGATGTCTCCTCCGGATCCGGAGAATCCCAGGCTTCTACCTGCTCAAGACGAATGGGGTTTCCCAAAGATTTTGGGTCCCTGTTGCGGGGTCCTTTTAGAAGAAGGATTATAGTATTTGGGGTCTAGATTGGCGTGCCCCCCCTTCTGGAAATGACCACTTACTATGCCGGTGCTGTACGGCGAGGTGGGAGAGCAGACCCCTACAGTGGTCCCAAAGTAATTGCACATTGTGGATGTATGGGTTGAGTGTAGGGCCCGGGGGTTATAGGGATTGGGGTTAGGATTAATTAAGGGTTTGGGAGACATCCTCCTCTTCTCGCTGCTCAATCTTCCACCGTCAGGTATTGCTTCCTCACACTCATCCGTGAAAGTCAGGCAAGGGGCTCTTATCACAGGATGTTGGTCATGACAGCAAACTAAGCCTCCAGAATCCCGAATAAGGAGGTCTGAGTCTGAGCAAATGACACGGTTGCCCTTAAACAGGCCCTTGTCAAAAACCAGGCTTCCTACGGCAGGCTCAAACTTTCAGGAAGCCCAGAAGGCATTTCTCCTGGTAGAGTCAAAGATGAGCCTTAATCCGTGCGCTAGATTAAGAAAGCTCTCTAGATTTAAAGAAAATTCTCGGGGCCGAAAATGGGGTACCCTAAGAAAATAAGGGTCCGGTTTCAATAAGATTCAAATGGATTTTAATTGAATGTATATTGATTTTGCTTGGACCTGAATCGGGGTTCCGTGGACGTCATTTACATTTAAGATCTCCTTCTGCCATCTGGGGCCCCAGTAATAGTAAGGCTTTTCTATTAATTAAGGGGGGGGCCCTAATTAATCAAGAGCACGGACTACCCTGCATCCGAGACTTTTTGTACAGATGTCTGGTCGCTTGCCATTTGATATCTCCCAAGAAGCATAGTCGTTGCTTGGGTACGAAGATAGAGTGTAGGACATCAAGCGGGAATCATATTGACCGCACGACATATGTCGTTCCATCTTCTTCATGCGAAAGCTCGCCAAACCAGGAGGAAGGTGGTCTCCAGTCTGCTCAAGTAGGGAATGTGGCAAAGCTGTGGTGTACGGACCCCGGACCCCGTTACCGTGAATCCGTGGATCTCTGATGTGTGGAGACCTTGCTGCCCACTGAACTACTTGGAACATCCTGTGCTTGTTGTCTATTACTTACTTCACGAAGCCGATGGGACACGTTCTTGCTTGCAGCAGCAGCCGCGGCTGCACCCTGAGCCCCAAGCCCTCTGCAACTACTAAAAAGCAACATTCACTGTCTTTCTCCAACTTTACATGCCATGGTTTTGTTGAGGTCTGGAAGAACTCATATGTGCCATTTTGGAGGCCAAAGAGTGGAGATTTAGCCACGCAGCTGGCTTCAAGGACACCTACATCAACAAGTTTATCATTTTGAGGTTATACAGGGCGCCTGATGCTGTTGTTGCAGAAACACCCAGTATGACCGTAAGCGCTATATCAGATCCTACAAGGTCATTTATGGGAGTTTCCGGAAATCAGAGTCCGGCTATTCACACCCGCAATATGATATAATGATGCTTGAGAGCTCCCACAAGGAACAGCTTATTACTGCCAACAGCCCTGTCTCATCTCAACTTTGAGCAACTTCGATCGGAATAGGTAGACCTCCCGCACAGGCCGCCCGACCCATCGCTGGTCTCTGCCCGGGCGGCTGCTTTGGCCGCTAAGTAACCCACAACTCGTGCAACCACAGAAAGGTGACATTTCGGAAATCGTTCCAGTGGAGTTTTTTTTGGGGAACCCTATAATTAATCCCTACAAAATCCTTGGCATCCCTCAGAAGGCCCCAGGGCTTTCTGAGAACCCCAAAGTGGAAGTTCGCCCAAGTTGTGGTCGCCTATCGACGCCCGTTCTTGCGACTTGTGACTAATGTAAGCTAGATTTTGATCAGCATGAGGGACAGCTGGCTTCGCAAATGCGTAGCAATGTCCCACAGTACAGTTACTACGTAAATTTGTTTGCACAAGAAGTAGTATGAGCAATGCTCAGGGCCCCCAGGGCTGATCATCATGAATGTTCAAGGGCTTGCAGTGCACAGCCAGTTTGCCTTCATAGCGAGAGCAAGCTAGCAGACATGATTCATCAAACAACCTGTTATTTGGCCGGGCATGTGGCTACGTGTCTCTAGAGAGGAGCCCTTTACCTTTGTAAATTTGAAGTATTTACCAGACGATACATCAGAGTGATCATGAAATTGCTGCCATCCTCATCTGTAGTTAAAGACCGGCATTTTCTGGGTTGCAGCAATACTGTTGTCATGTGATATGCGCTCTCATCTAGGATCGTATTCCCAGCGTATTAAACTTTTGTGACGCTACTGTCGGAGATCGCGTTGCAAAGCAGCAGTGACAGCCAAGGGCAGCCTGAGAAACTGCATTAGATTTAGTCCAGGCATGTCTCACGCGACACGGCTGGTCAAACCTGGACGCCTCACTTCTGTTCACCTTGCCACAAGATCTGCAGCCTTCGGGCGGCATCTTAGCTGCAATGAATTTCTTCCGTGGACGCCCAGACCACTGCAGGCTGATCTTTGAGGGGTGCCGCTTTAAGATTACAGACAGTATGGTATGAATTCTTCAGAAGCTAGCCCCCCAGTGTAGAGGCTATACGGAGGAACACGAGGAGCGGAGGCATTGTTGCGCGTTTAGGGTTTGCTTGCGAGCGGTCAGGGCTTCCGTGCGGACAGCTGATTGAAGTCTGCTGTACAAGTCACGGAGGTCATGTGAGATGCCTCCCACCCAGGTGTTCTTTTTTTAATTTTTGTCGGCCTATGTTTACAGGTTGCTTATGCCACGGACTGGATTGATACGCGGTGACCTCGTTTCAACCGATTTCCCGACATCAGCAGGTAGAGTCTTCACTGTTTTGTGAAATAGCATGGTTTGGGTTCTGTATGGACTAGCCTTGAGGACCTAGCAGGTAGTGGTTCAATGAGGGTTGCTGAGTTTTGCCTTGGGTTCTCATGATTCTCCGGTGCATCAAATGAAATCATTCCCAGTTAGTTCTTCCCCTACCAAAAACCAATCTCATCATTGTGGTGTGCAGTGTTTACATAGAAAACCCTTAAACTCAAAACTTTTGCTGAAATATCATCAACACCATCCCCCCAATTTTTAGCCCCCCCACCACCCCTGATATTAAATACTCCCCATTGTGGTATACAGTAACATATTGGGAGTACTTAATACTGAGGGGGGAAAAGGGGGTTAATAATTGGGGGAGGGGGTTGTACCCTGATACACCACCGGCTGCCCAGTTTTCAACATCTTGGGGAGGCCTTTTGAGTTTCAGCAGGCTCCGGGTTTGCACCGGAACCGCTGTAACTGCTTTAGGGAGCCAAACCTCGGTATTTAGGGGTTAAGGGTTTAGGGTTTAGAGATTGGGGGGTTAGGGGTTCAGGGATTGGGGTTTAGGGTGTAGGGAGAGGAGTGCCAGATGGAATTATGTTACTTGCAGCTTGTGTATTCACCATAAAGCATTTGTGCGACTGGAAAACCCCTGATAGGCCGACTAGGCTCGCTCCTATTGTTCTCGCAGTGTAGTTAGTCCCATATTCGTTGTTAGGAATGGCTGCTACTGGGGGAGGTGATCCTAATACAATCCCTAATGTAACCTCAGTTTCTATTGTATGTTCTATTGCTCCATTATTTCGATCGTCCATCCTGCATGAGGGTATTGTTAATGCTTAATGGAGGAGATGCGTGATAAGGTTGAGCAAGGTCCCTGCCCCACTGGCACTAGGGATTCTCTGGGTACATCCCTGTATTTCATTTTTTGGAAAAGTTTACACGGGGTGTGAGGTTAGGTCTGCACACGCAGGTCCCCTTCGATATCAACAGAGGCATTTGGGCCCTGGCATTCTGCATCACACCTTTTTGCATCCCTAAACCCTAAACTCTTAACCCTAAATCCTAAACTCCTAGAGTCTCAAGGGTTCCTGAACATAAAATTTCTCCAAGGGGTCGTCCCCATCCTGACAGTGACAGGGGACGGACCTCCATCTCAAATCTGGAATCTGCATTTGGGTGCTTAACTTACTTATAGCTGAACGGGATCTTTGGCTTTTTCTGGTTGGTTAAACTTGTGCGAAGCTGGCTATGTTCAGTCCTTGTAAACGGGAGTTTCTTGAAATAGGGCGGGGTGCTTTGGGTCGTGCAGGATAGCTAGGGATTGTGGGTTTTTTAAGCTTCAAGCATTGTTTAGGAGCGATTTAAAAACTACCCAAGTGGGTCATGGTTGGAGCTGGATACCTGTAAGGATTGCCCAACGTGACATAATGGCATTCAACGTTTTCAGCAAATTTATGACCCTAATACACATCTGGGGCTTAGGGCTACTATAGCCTTGTTAGGGTGCTGCTTAGCAGAGCACGATCGTGATCATTCTTGTGCAGGAAATGTCACTGTGCATTTTGTCTTGGGGGGTGGTGTTTGTTGAACATTAAATATGCAGGTGGTTCTCCAAGATTTGGATTTCCCAGATGCTGTTTGCGAAAGCTTCTGAAAGGAGGTTTCTCTGGACCTTGGGCGCTTGCTTGAGTTCGGCATACTGAGGCTTGCTCGCTTTGCACGGTCTCTACATTGTTCTGTGTTCTGAGATGACCCATTTTGGAGTTTGCCACAGTTCAACGCATCCACTGCGCTACCAATCTCCTACAAGAGGATCGAGGGCACTATTTGGTAGGTTAGCACGGTCAGCTAGGCATGAGACAGCCAGGGTGCAGGGTTGTCGCTCCAACTCCACATGATACATGCAGGATAGTCATGTATGTTTGAGTGGCTCCGAGTCGTGAGAGAATGTTAAAAGCATGTTTTTTTGAGATGTTGTGGTGCGTATTTCCCATGTTTGGCATTATGCATGGCAGTCGTCCGGAATTGCCTCCCCCTGACAGTGGTGACCATCCTGCCCCAAACAAAACAACATCCCCGAACTGGGAACATGATTGACATTCAAGGTGTTTACTTTTCCGCGTCCCGCAGTCATTCAACAAACACAACAACTTTGGCATGAAACTACCTGAAGCCCGTGCAAAATAAGTGGACATACTCGATAGATCTCTATCCCGCCAGTACGCATGAAACCCAGTTTACTTGCTTTAAAGTCCAGTGAGCACGCAAATCCACCTGCCGCCGTTCCCAGAAATTCGGGCCTCTTGGGAGAGTTCTATGACATATATTACGTCCCTGAATATGTATTGGGTAAAAGCTATCCGCTCCCAGAATTTTGCAGACAGCCTTATTGATGCAAGAATATGGCAGCACAGATTGGAAAGGGACATGTTGGGATTCGCACGTGCTTGCTGCTCATCAATATTTGTTGCGGGTTCTTTACGTGCGATTCTTGGCATGGTTTGTTGCTCCATAATGGCGAGCTGAAGTTGCTTGGAGCATGTGGCCGACGCAACGAAATTGGAAACTGTTTGCAACCTTTTCGGTTGCTTTGCAGCAGCAGTTTCATCCATGTTCCTGCAGCGGCCGCCGATGACGGGTGGGGATGGCCTTTGAGGAAAACGCGGCGCGCAGAAGCTTGTACCAAAGGGTGTGAACGATAAATGGGCTTAAAGGTTCCTAAGAAGCAAATGAAAGGTCGTGAACTGTCAGCCGCGGACGTCCCAAATCCATGACCATGATTTGTGTTGCTGCATTTGTTAGTCTCGCAAGCTGCTTAAATTTTGAATTAAACAAACACACCTTGGGTTGCTCAGGCCTGCTTGCCTTGTCCCGACTGCTTTCGCTTACATCTGCCGAAGACATTGCCGAGTGGCTTGGCCAAACATGGCTGGCCATGATATGGTTCCTTCAGGCCCGTCCAGTCTGCCCTTTTCTTGAAAATTGTGATTCAAATTTAGTCCACACCTTTGCCTAACGGGTGACGGTCGAGCGCGCGACAGCAGTTGCCCGCACTTGTTGGAATTGTTTGCGAACAAAGGATGGAGGATGTCATTTTCTGGATGGACACACCAGGTGCCCGACAAGTGTGGGTTTGGAGCGTGGGCGAATGAGTGCCAACTTAATACTTTGGACTTTGCTGAGCTTTTGTTCACTTCGCTTTGTCAGGTGCAAATGCCGTGACGCTTCAATCTCTTGCTGAAGAGGTAAGGTTGTCTTTGCCAGCGATATATGTGCACGTTGATTTGCCTTAATTAAGCCACCCAGGATTTACACGGCTTGAAACCTCAAAGCTGTAGGCATACATGTGTCTTGGTCCAAATTGTCTGGAATTGGCCGCTGCCCTTATGCCGTCATATGTCCATTGTCATGCAACTTGAAAAATCAAGTATCCTTGATGACTTCAAGCCCACAACTTGAAACAAGTACTCCATGATATTCCTTGAAAGTTATCAAGCCCCAGAACTTCTCTGTCCAAGAGCCCCAAGAAACCAATGACATCCCATAGCCCACGGACGCTGGCGCTCGGAGATCATGATTCCCTGGTTTGGGGTTGTAGCTCGTAGGAACAAGTCATTTGTAACATTTCAACACGGCGGCCATCATGTCGTTGCAGTTCCATACCGTGATGCGACACATTATCTCGCAATTCCTTCTTTTTGAACTCCGTGTGGCCCTCTGAGACTGGTCCAATCACAATCATTGAAGTAACCCCAAAAAGATTTCTAGTCACAGGATGCGAAGAAACAACCTTGATCGGCGGGAAAAGTAGAGTTCAGCAGGCAGCAAGGTAATGTAGCTTTGGAATACACCGAAGCACCCGCCTCTAGAAGCTTACCTTGTTATCTCGGGAGCACATGCGGGACCTCTATCCCCCACAGCTTTGAAATCCCAATGCCCCTAAGGGTAAACCCGTCAACGACCTTGCGCTTCGCATCCCCAAATGAGCTCTAGTCTAAACTCCTTAGAGGCGGTTATATAGGGTTCAGGGTTTAGGGGTCTGAACTCCTTAAATTGGGGGCTGTAGAACGATTATATAGGGGAGTATCATAGGGGTTATGGGGATATTAGGAGTTTCTGCTAATGTCAGCTCACATGCAGCAAAAATGTCGCGTTCTTCAGCCAGGCATATGTAGATCCATTGTACAATCCCGCATGGCCCTCCCAAAGAAACATTGTGAATCCGGGTAGAAGCCGAGTAGAGATGGAGGCCCAGTATCCGTTCCGTTTGATTCTACACAAGTCGTCCAAATTCTTAAATCATACACTACACCCTGAACCATAAATCCCAAACTTGGGATCCTAAAGCCTAAATCCTAGACCCTAAGCCATAAATCCTAAAACTTTAGATCCTAAAGCCGAAATGCTATATCCTATAGACCCTAAATTATGTCACCTACAAACTCCACCCAAGAAGAACCCATTTCCAGGCGCAGAGCCTCCGAGGCGGCTTAGCCGGAAGTTCTCCGAGCGCAACTCACTGGTCATTAGTACAGTAACGTCTGGGTTACTGTTAAGGAACTTGAGCTAAGTTACAATAGTAAGGGTATATAGGGTTTAGGATTTAGGGCGTAGGGTTTAGAGTTACTTTAATAAGGAAGTTCCAGTATTTGCTATATAGCCATATTATAGTAACTTAGTTCCAGTTCCTTAACAGCAGCCCAGAAAATCATCGAATGGGGTCCAAGTTAGGATGCCCAAAATGCTGTATTACTAGGGTAGCCACATCAGGTGGTGCAAGATTTTTTCCATCCATGGTAGGGAATGGACGAATTGAGGGTCAAACTGCAGCCCGTCTAATAGGGATATGCAGGGCAAGCTCTAGGATCTTTTCAGGCATAGGCATAGGGTTTAAGGGTTTGGAGAAATGGAGTGCTACCCTATCTCCAATGAGAATATGACAGTTTCTCAAAGCAGGCGGAATATACAGGGATTGCAGATAATTCTATGTTTCCTCCTGGGGGATGAAGTAGGGATTATTTCGAGAACCTCCTGCATACTGGGATGTAGGATTTATGGTTTCCAAAGCTGAGGGGTCCCATATTGGAGTCTCCATTGTAAGGATAGTGAGGTAAATGAGAGCTACACTTGCGCGTCCTCAGTCATGGACATTCCCATGCAATCCTACATGGTGGTTTTTGTTCCCCATTAATTCCCCAGTACCAACCAGTAAGGTAGCTGGCAGCGAGCTGCATCGTGGTTGCAGGAGGCAGTGGAAATCAAGGGAGCCAACCAGGATTCAGGGATTTACACCTACGACTTAGGAATGAAGTTTGAGGGGTTGGTAGTCCCATTGACGGCCGGTCCTACTTTCCCAGAGGGTCCCTTTGCTTGGCAGGCCCTTGGGATCAAAGGTGTTCCATGCGCAAACAAGAGCTTGTCAATTCTTTCCAGTTTTGCAAGCGTTTATACTCTTAGCCCTGTCAAAGAGTGGCGCCATAGCATTGAAACATAATTTTGCAACAAAAGATAGGAGGAGTCGGAATGTTAGAATACCAGGTAAGGGCTGTAGTCTCAGCTTTCGTCTTACAGCTACTACGTTTGCTGCTGCTGCTGCTGCTACTACTACTACTGCTGCTACTACTACTACTACTGCTACTACTACTACTCCTCCTACTCCTCCTACTCCTACTCCTGCTACCGCCGCCGCCGCCGCCACTGCCATGGCCACGGCCGCGGTCTCGGTACAGCCAGCAGCAGCAACACCAGCAACAGCACCAGCACCCACCAGCACGGACCGGCACCGGCACCGGCAGCAGCACCAGCACCAGCACGACCAGAACCAACAGAACCAGTATTAGTGTTGATGATTCAAGCGCTGCATGCCCAACGTCACTAAACTCCCATGCATTCGACTGGTTTCTGTACATAGGGTCATGCTTCAACTACAGCAGTGGAGTTCTTCGCCAAGACTCGAGAGCTTATCTATAGAATCTATGGCTGTAAGGGCCAGGGAGTCTGCGGGGCAGGGCATGCAGCAGCTATCCAAGGAGGAACAGGACCAAAAAAGTGTTCCTTTCTTTTGCTCCTTGCAGATTTCTCGAACTTAGAGCGCAGGAACAAACAAAGAGCCAAATGAAGTTGCTGTTTTCCCCGTATCGACCATCGTCCTCATGATCTTTATGACTGCAATGCGTACCGAAGGAGTAGCAGTGTTGCGTGTGAACGCGGGCTGCAGGCGCTCTCCAAGGTGACCATGAAGGCTTCAGACTACACAGACGAGATGTCGGAATGGCCAGATCAGGCAAACTGCTCAGATGCTGCTTACGATACTAGAAGTAGGTGCCGCCGCAGCCGCCGCTGCCAGGGGTGGTCGTAGTGGTAGTGGTGGCGGGGCCAGGGGTGGTATCGCCATCGCCATCATCATTGCCATCATCATCAGCAGCAGCATCAGC